>CAMZMU010000115.1:13996943-14079664 GCA_947311845.1 Poa pratensis | reverse complement strand
TAGGAGTGATGACGATGACAGTGTTGGCAACCTCGACGGTGGCTTTCTTCTCGATGATGTGTGTGTGCTCCCGTGTGGCTGGCCAGTCGGCCAATGGTGGTTCCCAATGTGGTCGTTTTCTATACGATATCATGTTTTGTATTGGTTTTCGGTGGTCTTCCCCTAATTAACCAGCTCATTATTATTTTTAATCAATGAAATGGCAAGTTTTTTGCCTTGTTTAAAAAAAATTGAGCTTTCGAAATTTCAAATCTACAGAGTATTTGACTTCAGTTCTACCTACGGCAACCACGAGAGGATGCCTCCCTACCGCTGCGCTGTATACCTTCCGAAGGGCGAGGCCCTACCGCGCGCCGCATTATTGGTGTGTCCGATCTACACTTCACTCACAAAATTATCACAAGCCTATATATTGAGTAAACTTTTTGACTTTTTTACCTATGTAATGTGAAAGGCAGTATGTACAGCACTCTACGTATCTTTATGCGAGGTTCCTTGCGTGCGTGAAGAGCATTCGCTTGGATCCTACCGTACGCATACGTGCTACACACGCATCTCGTCTTCTGTCGGCAAAGATATATAAACAACGGCCGGCGGTGGCGCCGGCATGCCGGAGTGCGTGCGTAACGTACCTGGGGAGGTCGCAGCCGCGGGGCTGCCAGCGCCAGTGCTGGTAGGACTTGTCGGGGCGGCCGTGCGCCTGGCAGGTGAGGTGCGGCTGGATGTAGGGCACGCCTCCTCCTCGTACAGCGGCCGCGCCGCCTCGTCGTACACCCACTCACCGACACCGACGTCGCACCCCGCCGGCGCCGCGCCCACCGCGAACGGCAGCAGCTCCGACGACCCCTCGCCCTCCTGTATTCCCACCAGAACGTACGTACAGGATTGATTAGCTAGGCGTGCGCATTTTGAGCTTCAGTCTATGAAACCACGCCGGCGATGACGCGCGCGTACCTGGGCGGTGGGCGGAGGACTAATGGAGACGCGGCGGCCACGAGTGCTAGGATGGCGAGGAGCTTCGCCATGGCTTCCTGTGGTACTGTTCGCTGGTTCAGTCACTCCTGTTCGCGCTGGCTCACGAGGACGCCGAGGGCATTGGGATCTGGCCGGGTGAAGATCGAATTCAGCTTAGCTACTGCCACTCTGTAGTAGCCACCACCGGGGAAGACACTGACGGGATCGGGCTCTCAGGCTCCAGCAGCGAGGCAGATATAACGCGGTGGGCAAAGAAAGCAGAGGGTCCGACTCCAACAACCGCGCGCACGTACTCCTACCGTTGGTAGCAGTAGGCGCGACGACATTGCCATGCTAGCTTAGCTTGTGTCGCACGACCACGAACAACTACTAGCAACCTTTTGCAAATTTTCTAATGCGATCTCTCTTTTTCGACTCTCCTGCTTCGATTCTCCTGCTGGGATTCAGTCGCACGAAATTCTCCTGAGATTGCTTGGTGATCGGCTCAAAATTCAGTTACCATCGTGCCTTTAATATTCCCTTCGTAATCTTTACGGTGGTGCAATTACGATGGTGCAGATTGATCAATACTTATTGACTAGAAACGGTTTGCTTGCTTCTTCGTGGGAAACGGGTAAGAACTCCCCTGTCGCCAAAAGGAAAGGCGGTAGAGTTCGGTGAGAGCAGGAGCTCGACACCATCAACGTAAGCGATATATACGATCGACGACCATTGCAAGCGTCTGTAAAAAGGAGCAGCGACTGCGAGGTCCTTTTAGGTGGGATTAGTTCACTCGTTCACTCCACGGCTCGTGGGATATAGACCATCTGGTGCACCTAACTAAATTCTATCTGGATGCCATCATTGCCACGATCCACAAAAGCGATCCATCATCGATGTACTCCAAACATATATAGAACCGTGTTCATGTGTTGGAGAATTCTTTTTAGGACCTTTTTTTTATTTATTAGGCTAGCTGTGAATGGATTATTCTGAAAGCAAATGCCATCAAAAACAAAAAACTCGGGCCCGCTAAAGCGTGACATATGTACTATTTCTTTCTCTGTTTGGATTGTAAGCAAAGGTATAGTGGGAGCAGGTGTGGCCTATGAACTGGGATGTTTGCCATTTGGTGAGGTCGATGCAACGAGCAAACCGTAGGCCCCACTGAGAACGGTTGGAAAAAGGAACGGAAGAAACGTTTCCTCCATTTCGGCGCTTTAGTTTATCCGTTTCTTTAATCCGAACTCGGTGCTTTACTGTCGTTTAGAGGTTGCTTTAGTGTCGCCCCCCCCCCCCCCCCCCCCCCCCCCCCCCCCCCACCCACAAATTTATCCATGTTTAAGGGAGAACGTATATATCATCACCACACTTTTCTAAAAAAAATATATCATCACCACATCTTTGATATGCTTTTTCATTGACTCTAGAACAGAGTAGTGCAAGAGTTGGCAATTGACCCGATCTTTCTCGAGTAGCCAGTAGGCTATGTTCGTGTTTATTTGCGATTATGGTAAACCTTGAATATGTCCTGGCATGCGTGGCGATTTACTGATAGGCTTTGTATTGTGTGATTTTCTCGGTTGCCCTGTTTTTTCATTGGCTTTTGCTTCTGAACTGTGTTGAACATTAAATTCGTATTTATTTATTTTTGTTTTGCGAACCCTTGAATCCAGAGATCATGAGAGTATCTAAAATAATAGTACAGTAAATCTCACTCCCAAATTCTCTCCACCGAACAAAGTTTTCATGAATTCACAATAATTAGCTCATTTGTTTGCCGCGGAACAAGATGAGTGATGTGAATTGGAGCTTAGGATCCACTAAGCAAGAAACTTTGAAAAAAAATCAATTTAAAAGTTTCCAAATAATATCTGGAAAATATTTCCTCATGTAAATAAACAGATTTTCTACGACGTGTAAATTTACGCTGAGAAGTACTTCAGCATATAAGCTACTCCCTCCGTTCCAAATTACTTGACATGCATTTGTCTAGTAACGAATGTATCTAGACACTAAACAAGTATAGATACATCCGTATTTGGACAAACATAAGTCAATTAATTTGGAACGGAGCGAGTACATAAAAAGGACAATTATGTGGATTTGTAATAGCTAACAATGCATCTACTATATGCTATTTTTACATTCACGTATTTGTCTTACAAAAAAAAGTTATATAGATCACATTCATGTGTGCATGTAAAGATTTTCAACGAATTGATTGAAGTTTCCAAAATATTACTTTTGATGTTTTCCCAGTCCAAAAGGAATTTCTGAGATAAGACATGTCATATTGATTATTTTCGAGCCGTCACATGTCGATGGAGTAGATTGCACTTTAGGCTATATGCTTTATCACGAAGCGACATATTTAATTAACGCATTTGATCTTTTTTACTTTATGAACAAGATCTAGTGAGCAAAATTCATCTTGCTCACATTTACTGGCTAAACACAAGTTGACAACACAATCACATATTGCCACCAATATCAGTCCAACATGTCAAGGACGTCTGGCCAACCACACGATATAGGGGGAGAAGGAGTTTCTATGCACATGTTTGGTTTAACGAGAGGCAAAATGGTAGAGTCTATCATATTTTACCCGCCCTCGTTGCTCAGTTATCAGCTTATCTCAACCATCTATGCATTAAGACCTAAACACAAGGCTATGCTTTACGAAGACAAAATGTGGCCACGTTTGAAAAGTGGAAAGCCGTGATCTTGAAAAATACGGGTAGGTGTGTAGGAGGATGGGGTTTTCAATCGGCACTAGTTCAACAAGTATCATGGTATGGATGCAAACTTTAAATTTTAGTACACGGAATCTATAGTATCATGGTATGGCCACGTTGCGGTGTCGCCGTCGGCGGCCGGGGCCTGGGCGACCTGCTAACAAAACGTGTTTTATTTGTGTGTGCGCTTGCTCTCAGTTCATGCATGGCGCGTTTGACGATTTTTTCTTTTGAGGGTGTTGATCCATCCGTACGTGTATGTGGCGGTACACCTAAAACGAGCGGGCCGGTGGACATTACCCTCGATCGACGACCACCTGATCACCAACCGCGCGCCAATCTCCGCCGCGTCTACCTTCTCGCCGGCCAACCATGCATGTCCTTCTCGCGGACGCCCAAACCGGCCGCCAGGAGTCGTCCCCTGCAATGCAATGCAAGCCGATCGAGGAGTGGTGTGTCCGGATGATTTGGTGGTAATTCGCCGATGATGTGAAGGCATCATCATGCTGCAGGTGCTACTACGGTCTACAGTGCCAGATCTTCTTGTGGCGCTCCTCTCCTCTAGGCCGAGGTGCAGATGAGTATCGGGCTATCGGCTGGTACGGTGGGTGGCCATGGTACAGAGGTTGAAACGAACGAACGGGCTCCCACTCCAGTATATGGCTTGGCGTGCCTAACTAAAGTCACACACCGGCCGCATGGAATGACACTTTTCGGATGTTGTCGATGCCAAGTTGCCCTCACCAGCTGTTGTTGGGCACTTGTGCTACCCAGCTGCTGCTGCTGCTGCTGCTGGCCCGTCTCGTCGGCTAGTACCACCCTAGTTGAGTGCGGTATTGACTATGGGCTAAATAAAACGTCGGTTTTGCAATCCTCTGAAAAAATTGGTTGCTTCTAGAACAATATTGATTATCGCATCCTGTGTTCAAAACAAGTATACATTTCTCCGCAAAAAATTGGTTGCTTCTAGAATAAGATTGATTATCGCATTCTGTGTTCAAAACAAGTATACATGGCTCCAGTGTTGCAGATCATGTCTGAGATTCATGAGCTGTGTGGGGAATCGATTCTTCCTTTCTACGTTGAGGAAATGAAGGTAGACTCGCTCGAGATCTCGGGTGTGACTTCACAGCCGAGTCATGCATTAGGCTTTGAGAAGAGTGGTGATGTGGATGGGCATTCTCTCTCGCCCGAGTCCTGCGGAGGTGATGTGGTTGCTACGTCGAGGTTGTTGGCAACTATGCTTGGGACTCTCGTAGCCCAATAGATTTGCGATTTCCTTGGCATTGACTGCTAATTTCCTTGCCACTTTGGCTGCTGCTAACCATGGATCCAACAAGACAATTGGTCGTCTCTTGAAGAAAAATGCCAGCAGGGTAAGAGCAAAAGAGGTGGCGCTACCCTAACCCTAGATCCAGTCATCAAGAAGGAGAAATCATGGCGTCATACAAAGGCGTTCGCAGTTGTTTGATGGACAACTCTCTGTGTCTTGGCTTGTCATCTTGCTGGTGCTCGTGTTCGTTGCCTTTGCCGATGTGTTTTTCTCGAGTTACCACTTGTCTATGGGTGCACTTTGGTGACTATTGTGTCAGCGTGGTGTCGGAGTTTCGTGTTTGGAACGTTTTTATTTATTTCTATCTTTGTGGTCATGTCTTGGTTGCCTTCTGTGGCTAAGTCTGTAACGGTTTTTGTTCAGTTTCCGTAAATTAACTGGACAAGTCTCTCTTAATTAATCGATGAGGTTTCAAAAATAGTATTGGTTTCAGTAAGAAGTACTCCGTGGAAAGGAGGACGATGTCGCTTCAACGAACTCTGATCAAAAGCACCGCGAGAGAAACAATACAGCTACTGGCAATCTCGTCAATTGCAGCGTCTCCGACGCAAAAAAGTAAAGTACTCACAAGGCCATAAAAAGTACTTCTGCATATAGGTGATCACCTCAATCAATTTGGCATTCATATATTCAGTAAAAGAATCACACTTGGACGTCATGCCACTCCGACGCATCAGCCAAGAGAAACATGGTACAGTATCATCAGCAAATGGCCTTATCAGCAAGCGACCGCAACACCTCATCTGGTGCAGCGTGCGTGTAGCCTGAGTATCCTTCAGAATGTGAGAACCTGTACGTTGTTACCTAGACTAGACTAGCCCTTCTCCAGCAGACCCGGCCTGTCCCAGATGATATACTATACTCTGACGAAGCTTCGGCGCTATGTTCATGGACACCTTCTCAGTCCAATCGACGTGGCGGTAGTTTGCTGAGCGTTAACAATCCAAATCAGAGCTCCCCCCGCTCAAGGAAAGAAGAGCTTCGAGTAGAGCAGCTCGTTCCAGGTGTCCTGGAGCCCTGGGAGGCACCAATGGGTGCAGTCCGCGTAGCTCTTGGGGTTGGCGATCTGCTCCGGGGTCAGCGGGTTCCACTGCTTCTTGTATATCTGGGTGTGCGCGTCCTTGCGGTACTCGGACAGCTGGGTGATATTGACGACCCCAACGGGGACCTTGGATGTGCTGAACACTTCTCCGATGACACGCATCAGGCCCTTGCTAGTGCCCGTCCCCAGTAAGACAAATCTTTGATTGGGGTAGTTTGGTTGTAGCAGTTCCCATCAGAATCATCACCCCAATCTTTGCTCCTAATGATAGATAACAGAAACACTGAGTCAGACTTTGGTATCATCAGCCACACGCAATGTAGTATAGGATGGCCAATCATATGTTTTTTTGCAGGGACATTTAACGGAATACAAAGATGATGAGAGCTTACGTGGTATGAGTAGGTGACATAGTGACAAAAAATACCCTTGAGTTTCTAGGGTTCATGTTGTTCTCGACCCATTTCACAACGGCATTCAGCACCATCCCATAGGCTTCCTCTGTTTCCATTTCTTTGATGTCCTTGCTCTTATCTTCGAAAGAACCTTGCCTGCAAGAAACAAAAGTTCAGAACCTTTTTTTCAACTTACTAGAAGATTCATTGTAAATACGCTACTTTCCACTGTTCTCATATAACTGATCGCTGCCATCATGCACCAGTAAATTTTGTCCCTGGTTGAATTTTCCACATTAACTATATGTAACATGTGTACTTGATAATATTAACTACATTTGTGCTTTTACTGACAAGGTGTGATGTTTAACGAAACATGGTATTTTCATGTTATTATTTCTGAAGAATTTTCCATTCAAAATATGACAATCGGATCTAAGGCGCAAACTATGTAAATGGGAAGAAACATTGATGAGCCCTTCAAATTTTAAGCTAGCGTCATGTAAGCAACACAATGAAGCCATGTGGAAGGTACAACTTACAGAATTTTCATCTTTTGTCCGGTCATCCACCAAAGGTAGGTATTGAATACCACAACGTCAGCTCCTTTCCAAAACTTGGCGTGCTTTTCTATGGCTGTCCCTCTTACTATTCTATCAGCAACACGATGCACAACAGCATCATCAGAATTTGATTCAGCGAGAAAGGGAGCCCAGTAGAACTCAATTGTGGCATTGTAGTCCTACAAAAATGCAACAATAAGCATATTCACAGATGAGACTAGAGAGAAAGGTTAGCCATCAAGCGAAAAAAACCATGATAAAATCAAGAAATATAATTTTAGATGTTCATAATCTCGGGAGTTTGTTCCTTGTTAACATATCTAGCAATCTTTAGTGTTCATTGACCAACAAAAAGGTTCAGTGCAGTGCTTATTGAATTATGAATTTTGCTGTTAATCTGTCATAGAAATAAATAAGGGATACCTTTGCTCCAAAAACTGTGAGCACAAAATTTTGTGTTGATAATATGGTCATTGGCAAACAAAAGGTCTGGTACAGTGCTTATGTAAAAAACATAAACAAGGGGATACCTTTGCTCTGAAAACTGTGAGAGAGTCAAATGTTTCCATGGATTTTGAGCTCTCGGGTATGGCCCGATGCAGGAGGCAAACCAACGACACATACTGCCCTCGGTTGAGAGAATCTCCAACAAACAGCATGCGCTTGCCCCGCAGCATCTCGAGCATTAGAGTTGCATTGAAGCTGCAACATAAGGGATTTTCCACTGTGAGATTATGATACATAGCATGAAGATCAATATAATGCATATATACTGAATTCCAAAATTCGCTAAGAAATTTACATTTTTAGATTGTGGTTCTACTGGAACACTCATGCAATACTACTGAGTTTGATGCTGAGAGTGACTGATATTCTACTGCAGATATTCACTCAGCTGATATTAACCCAGTACAGACAAGCGAGTCCAGTGACACATTTCCTCGAATAAAGTCCAGCGCCACACATGACCCTCAACCGTGTCCGAAAGGCTGCGGCGCTGTCGACGGACATTCAGACAACAAAAAGAGAAACCAGAAACGACCCTTGCAGATGGTCCCGTATGGCCCGTAACGTTCCTACATTCAACACCGTTTTAATTCCCTTCCGCCAAAGTATCAGAATTAGGCTTGAGGACTGTGGTTTGACAGCAACAGAGCAACAACCATCCTCATCAGGAAAAAGCAAACTGTGGTTTGACCAGAAATCTCATGTAGTTGACATTGCTATTGCCATGCAAAACTACCGAGGTAAACTTCGAGAGTGACTGATATTCTTCCATAAACATTCACTCGGCTGACATCGACCGTGTACCGAGTTCACAGCGACACATTTCTGATTAAAAAGCCACATCGTGTCGAGTGTGACCTCTAACTGTGTCCGATAGCCTACGCCTAGGGCGATGTCAAAGAACATTCAAAGAGTGCTCTGCAGCTTACAATAAGAGAAAGCACAGGCTCTTGCATACATATGGTCCCAAAAATCCGATAGATAGATAGATACTGCAGCAAGCGTGGCCCATAACCGTGTGAGGGTGTTCAACATCGTCTTAATTCCCTACCTCCAAAGTATCAGAATCAGGCTTACGGACAGCGATGGATCAACAACCGTTTCTTATGAGGAAAAAAGCAAACTGTAGTTAAGGAACCCAGCCCGTCCATGTCCAAGCGGAGGGTCCATTGGAATGGCAACACACACGCGCACAAAAAGAGCAGGAGGAGGATGCTCATCCCGGTCGCCTTCCCTTGCTCAGATCAGACCCACACCATGCATGCTCCCACGTGAGGTTTGCCTGCCCGGGGAGGACGCGGCAATGGCACGCATGGCCGGCAGCAAACAGCTGGATGGATCCCTCATGTCATGTCTTGTGCGACGCACCCTGACTCCATGATCGATGCCCACCGACGCTCGCTCCCCTGTTACGTTCATGGAGCGGTAGTCTCTCTCGGGTTAGTTAAGAAGCCCCCGGGCCTAACAATAACTACAATCAGTTCGTGTTGCCGTCCACGCTTGGAGCTGGTGGAGCGCCCAGTCGTCGGCGCATGGACTCGTGTCGCTCGCGGCGCCCCCACCTCGGCGCGTCCTACCTACCTACCCAACCCAAAACCAACCCGACGGTGGGGAGTTCGCCTACCTCGGAGCGCCCGCGTCCAGCCGCTCTCGGACGGAATCGAGGGCATCCGGCCAAAATCCCGCTGAATCAGCCCCGAAATCTCGCTGTTATTCACCGTTGCGTTTGCTAACCGTAAAATCCTAACCCCAGGGGTAGAGCACGCGGGTTTGTTCCTTCCGTCTGGTCGGCATCGCGCGCTGCTTTACTAGATCGATTGGTTTTTGTTGCATAGGAAATTTGTTCTTTTCTACCGTTTTCAATTGTTTTTCTTCATGGATCCAAAATCACTATCACCATCGCATCGAGAGGAGTAAGGAGATATGAAGATGATAATGTATTTTACTTACCTAGGGAGGGAGCATCCGCGGGGCTGCCAGCGCCAGTGCCGGTAGGCGGTGTCGGGGCGGCCGTGCTCCTTGCAGGTGAGCTGCGGCTGGATGTAGGGGCACTCCTCCTCCTCGTACAGCGGCCGCGCCGCCTCGTCGTACACCCACTCGCCCTGCGCGATGTCGCACCCCGCCGCCGCCGCGCCCACCGTGAACGGCAGCCGCTCCGACGGCGCGCGGGAGCTCTCCACCGCGGCCCGCTTCTCTACGAACCCCACGCTGCCGCGGCCGGCGCCGGCATGAGCATGGGCGTGGGGCTGTGGCCGGGGCCGTGACCGGGGGCTGACGTGGGGTCGGTGGCGCGGCGGCGGGTGGTGGAGGAAGGGCTGGTGGAGCGTGGAGGAGAAGTCCTTGAAGTAGAGGAGTGAGACGAAGGTGATGAAGGCGAGCGTGAGCGCGTACGAGGTCAGGAACGGGGTCCGCCGCCCGTGGCCCCCGCCGGCCACTCCATGATGCGCCTTCATCATCGCTCCTCCTCGAATCCTCCTAGCGATGTTAGCTAGATTGCCGCCGGCCGTAGCATGGAAAGAGTGCAATGGAGATTCGGTAGAGTTGCGCGCGGGGGAGGGGCGATCTGATCTTGGTGTTTCTTGGCGGGGAATCTGTTTGGGGGATGAGGCAGTTGGGATCTGGGGGGGAATAGAGAGAGCAGGCAGGTGTTCTTGGCTTTGAGGAGGGAGAAGCTAGCTGTGGGAACTGGAGCAGCTCGCTTTCAGGCAAGGCAGCCTTGGGCCCTTGCAACTTTGTTGAGAAGTGGAGTAGGCTTGAATGCTCTGCGAGCGTGGCGTGGTGCGGTGTCCGCTCCGCTCCGTCCGACTTGTGTTTGTGGGTGGAGGCCTGGAGGGACGGTAGAGTGGAGGATAGTGGAGAAACCCTGAAAGTAGCCGAGAAAATGGGGACGTGCTGTCGAGTGTAAACATAGACCGATTAATTACAGCGATTTGCTTGTCCCTCTCGAGATTAACTATTGTAATTACTGCACGGCATGTTCATTAACTACTGTGTTTACTGCTCACTCCATCCCGATTTATAGGATGCAATTCTAAAACTAGTTTTTCTCTAAAAAATAAGCAACAATTGGCATTAATTAAGAGCAGTTAATGTTGGGTTTCGACCTTTTCCAAAAACAATAAGAAAACCGATTGGGTTTGATTTTTCCCTAATTAATGTTGTCGTTAAATATGTGAGTGCTAATTAGATGAAATAGTAGGGAGATAGATTTTGCATTGGTCAATCTCCATTCACCTAGATCCAAAAGATTTGCCAAATGCATCATACAAACCTGTATGTAGGGAGTACTACTCGATGAATCAACATCAAGGTGTTTGTGAATAAGAAAACAGACCCAGTTTGGTCAGTTACCAACCTAGTTAAAAAAACAAAAAGGCAAAGAATAGCTTCCGTTCCTTGATCTATCTTTCGTTCCGTCGTTACGTCAACCAGCTGAGCACTAGCTAGGGCTAACAAGTTGCACGCTAAACAACCACCATTAGCAGTTCCCCGTTGAGAACTAACCGTTAGATGGTTACGCGGGTGATTATATCCCCAACCCAACAAAGTTCAAATCTTAAGTTTGATGCTAGTGTTTCTCATTTATGTATTTATATTGTGTTTTCGCATAAAAAACAGTCCCACGTTCAAATCGGGTCACCAGATCCGGCTTCCACGTGGCCCTACAGCCACAACTCCCTGTTCAGGTTCAGCTGATCCACGCCGAGATGATTAGCTCAGGTCCGGTGCTCTCGTTGCTGATACTGGACCATGCCGGCCGGGCAGGAGCGTCCATTATGATGCTTAAAGAACATGCATGGCCGGTGATTAATGAAGTACAACACCGGAGTAGTAGGATACCGGGAGTACACTATAGTAAACTCGGACAACACTCCTAAATTTCAGGCTGTTTGCTTTGCTAGAGGCGGAAGTGAAACAACACTCAGATCCTGATCTTGCTAGTATTCCCTCCGTTCCTAAATATAAGATGTTTTAGGTGTTACACATGTTATCTACATGCATACTAAAATGAGTGAACCTACACATGGAATATGTCTATATACACTTGTGTGCATGTAAATGTGAACAAAACCTAAAACATCTTATATTTAGGAACGGAGGGAGTACTCCCAAAACGATTGATAGCTCGACAACTGCAATGCAATGTCCCAAAACGGCCGCATTTTCCCCTTAGATCGCGGGCACGCGAATCTAAATTTGTGTGAAGAGAGATCGCGTGTGGAACTCCCTGCCGCGCGCACGGATGATCTTTTCCTTAATTTCATCACGCGGCTAGACCTAGAGTAAATAGCACTAGCGGTCACATAATTGGTTGGTCGTTTACACTTAAGTCACACTTCTGAAAAATGGGATTTTTTCGCACAACTGAACATGTGGGTGCACGCTGGTCACAATCCCTACTTGTCAGTCCGTTTTTCGTTTTAAGAGGTCATGCGCAGGGCACGTGAGGCCGACGTGGCACGAGACTTTTCAGAAAACCCCTGATAGCGTGTATCACACGTTTGCTGGGAACCCGAAGAGGAAGGTATGATGTAGCGTAGCAGCAGTTTTCTCTTGATTACAAAACCAAGTTTGTCGAACCAGTAGGACTTAGAGAAGGCTTCAGAAAGGTGTCAGCGGCGCCATTTACGATTACTGACGTGGACCTGCGCACACACGAATAAACTACTTTTGCCCCAACGAAACAGAGAGGGTGTCAATCTCTCTGGCTTGCTGAACACAAAGGATTAAACGTATGATGAAAAATATTATGAGAACAAAAATAACCAGCGAGCAAATGACTAGAAAAACAATTAAAACGGTTGTAAGCAATGTAGGAAAATAGGACCGGGGTCCACAGTTCACTTGTGGTGTCTCTCCAAAAGATAAACTTGTTGAGTGAACAAATTACAGCGGAGCAATTGACAAACATGGGCGCAACACAATACTATCATGACACACGGTTCACCGTTTCATTTAATATGGCATTACGTCAAAATACATAGACCGTTATCCAACTGCATCTATGACTAATAATCCACCCCGGAATCGCTATCCAGCATGTCACCCGAAAGTATTAAGTTGCAAGCAACAGATAATTGCAATAAGCAAGGTACATAATGTAAGAAATGAATACAACATACAACAATAAACACCGCTGTTTTATCCCTATTAGTAACAACACATCTCAAGTTCTAATCATTTCTGTCAACTCGAGTTCGAACAAGAGAGACATGAACCTACTATCTAGCATAAATATTTTCTCTAATGACACAAGTAATTATTTCAGCCAAAGCATACACAAGTACAGGGCCGGGCCGGCAAAATTCGGGGCCCTGTGCAAAACTCTAAAACAGGGCCCTTTCTCATAAGAACATTTGAATTAATTAATAATTCTAATGTATATGACATAATATTTTGCATAACAATTAAATACATCGAGAATCATACCTATTTTACTCCATGTTACTTAATTATTGAACTACTATGGCAAACAGATATCAATATGAACTGTCGTTGTCGCCAGCGCTCTCGATGCCATCAATTTTATTTGGGTCTTCCATCGGTTCGTCAATCGTCCCCAGCAGCCTGCCTGGAGATGTTGGTGGACGTGCCAACGGATAAGGCAGACAGTCCCCTAGAAAAGATTATAGGCATGGAAAAAACGAAAAACACTTCTTGATCCTGAGCTTCAGTGCTCCCGATATTTTTAAAAATCTAAAAGTTTATTTTTTTTTCATCTCTAAAATTCGAAAGACAATCATACAAGTGCATATACAAGTCTACTGTGTAAGCACACATTTTTAGAGAAATATCTTTTCATACGTGATCTACACAAAAACGACAAATCTATCAAGTAAAATGAGTTCTTTTTTTACCCTTTTCAAATCTATGATTTTGTGATTTTTTGTGGCCTACAGTACAACATATTATTGAGCGAAGCTATGCAAATATGTAGATAACATGTATTTGTATCCACAAATTTTTTTTGAAGAATTTTTTGAAACTTTGAAATGCCACTTTCAATTTTTTTTTATAAGGCAGGAGAACTGGACCTCGGGAGACAAAAGAACTCTCTCTGGAAAAAAATTGATTAACTACATGCAGCAACGTCATGATCCAAAGTCCCAGCGAACGCGTAGCCAGCCAAACGTCCCGAGCGAGCAGCCTTGGATGGATACTTGTCTTTTTTCCTGAGCGAGCAGCCGGCCTGGATCGCGAGCATAGCGCCATGCGCGATGCGGCCTAGGAGCAACCCTCGGCCCAATTACCTTCAGTTTCCACCGCAAAAACCTGCTAACTGTATATAGGGTATGTAAAAATTTGGGGCCCCTAAAATTGTTGGGCCCTATGTGGGCGGCACACCTTGGCACCACTGTGGGCCCGGCCCTACACAAGTATCGGATAGCATGCAAGATCATAAATAAAACATATCATAAATAAACTGAACCATAATATCAAGACTCCATAATTCATCGGATCGCCGCAAACACAACACATAATATTACATAAAGATGATCTTAATCATGTAGGCAGCTCATAAAATCTAAACAATGGAGCATAAAGGAGAACAGATAACCATCTAGCTACTGTCATGGACCCGTAGTCCCGTGGTGTACTACTTACGCATCACTTCGGAGGCAGACATGATGGTGTAGATGCCTCCAGTGACGATTTCCCTCTCCGGCAGGGTGCCGGGAAGAGTTTCAGAACCCTCCCGATCTAGGGTTGGCGACGGCGGCGGCCTCGGAACTTTTCTGTAAAATATGATCGGGGTACCGAGAGTTTTCGGGAAGACGACAATTTATAGGTAAAAGGGCGGCGTCGGAAGGTTCTCGAGGGCGCCAGGTGGGGCCCAGGCGCGGTCCACCCTGGGCCGCGCCTGGGGGTCGTCTGGGGACTGTGGGGCCCCCTGCAGTCGCCCTCCTGACTCCGTCTTTGTTTCTTCGTAAAAATAAATCATGTAAATTGGCAACTCATTCCGAGAAAATTCCCTGACTAACTTTTCTGAAACAAAAAGACAGCAGAAAACAGGAACTGGCACTGGGCATCTTGTTAATAGGTTAGTTCCATAAAAAGTGCCCAAATGATATAAAAACATTATAAAAGCATGTGGCAATGATATATAATATGCATGGAACAACCAAAAATTATAGATACGTTTGAGACGTATCAGCATCCCCAAGCTTAATTTCTGCTCGTTCTCGAGTAGGTAAATGATAACAAAATAATTTTTGGTAGTGACATGCTACCAACACAATTATGACCAAGTAATGTAAAGTATATGAACTGAATGAATGAAGTGATACAAGTCAATGGCCTATAGTTAGCATAAAGCAAATAATGATTAACCATGTGTAACATCTAAGTAAGAATTTTTCATGGATAGTACTTCGGAGACATGAAAATTATAAAACTTGTTATGTTTGATAGTTCACAAAGCAATAAACTTTCGGCAAAGGTGCTCAACCAACACAAAGGAAGATTTAAGTTTTCAGCAAGAAGCTTCAACTTGTAACTTATTTATCTTAAGATAATGTCAATATAAAGTTTTTCACAGTTAAACATAAAGATAGCATGTAGTAGACTTATACCTCAATTAATACTATGCATTTACTTGAGGGATAAAGATTGGAAAGGAAAACTGACTCAACATAAAAATAAAAAAAGACCATTCGCAGAGGGAAGCAGAGATTAATCGTATGCTAGAGTTTTTTAGTTTTTCAAATCATATAGAGACATAAAAATATTTATTTGAGACAAAAAAATCTCGTTTTCCAGCAGTGTGACTTAAGTGTATACGACCGATGAGTTTTGTGACCACCAGTGCTATTTACTCCTAGACCTAATCTTGCCGCAATCACGCGCCGCTGACGTACCTAATTTTAGCTTTCGATCGTGGTGGATCGGGTCGATGCGAGACGGCGACTTGTTGCCGTTTCCAGCAAAACCCCGCCTTGTTTCCGTAAAAAAAACGCCTTGCCTTTCTTAGCAAATTGTTTCTCGCTCACGATAGCACGCTTCGCTATTTTCTACTTACTCTGTCCAAAAATAAATGTCTCAAGTTTGGCAAAAAGTGGATGTATCTATACATGAAACATGTCCAGATATCTTCACTTTTGAGCAAACTTGAGACACTTATTTTTGGACGGAGGGAATACTCAGCCAGACATGCAAACTACTGGAGCTAGTGCATTTGGAGGACGCAGCATTAACCATTTATTTTATGGCAACAAGTGCTGGTTCAACGACCCCGAGTGGCCGAGTTAGCACAACATTTGGAGCGCCAGAGAGACTTCCACGACGGGACGGACAAGTACTGCCGGCCAAACATTCAAGGCTACAGGGAAATTGGAGGGTGGCGGGCGTACAGTTACGACTCGGTACGACTAACAACGAACTGTCAAGACAATGCCGCTTCAACAGCTTCGCTGCACGCCCCGCTGGATTCAGTTTGAGAGATAGCGTCTCAGAGTTGCGTACGTGACTTGCCTAAGTGGCGACTGGCGACATGCCGATTCTCCTATAAATCCTGATGCTTGTCTTCCGATTTCTCCACAAATCTAATTCCCTCTCTAATTATTTTCCTCTCCTATCTCTTTGGCTTGATCTGTTCCTCCAATCGATTCCCTTCCTTGCTCAATCCCTCAGCTTCTCTTTAATCTGACCTCCCGTAAAGACCTTGTTTCTTCAAAGGCTTGACCAATAATCCCCAAATAATTCTCAGATCTAATCCATCCCAACTCCACCCCCACGAAATCAAGCTCAGCTCCCCACTACTCAACTCATTCCTCACCCTCAGAAACCCTAGTGAGTCCGTCTCCTTTGCCGCTGTCGATTTCATTAGCTGCACGTACCGCGCTACTCTCCTCCACATCCTCATCTCATCCCCATTTTTTCCTTGAAGTGTCGTGCCTTCTTCGAGTGTTTGTCGTCTGCGTGCTCGGAGTTGTTGTTGCCTGCGTACTCGATTTGCCTGTACTGCTTCTCCTACATAGCCCCTCTTGAGCTCGATTTGGTGATCTTCTGGCACTCTTTATCGCGAAGCAGTACACCTACAGCAGGATCTTGGAAGGGATAGAGATAGTTTTGACTTGAACCGAAGGGCACTAACACCAGCCCTGAGGCACAACTGGAGCCATGAAGGTTTTGGCTTGGAATTCCCAAGGTACTGGAAAGAATCTTCGTAGTTCTAAAATGATGCACCTTGCCCGAATGATTCATTCCACCAAGGCGCAGGTAATATTCGTTTCCGAAATCAAATCCTCCAAATTTAGTTCGGCTGATCTTACTGCTAGATTTAATATGTCTGATAGCTATGTAGTACCTTCGCGAAAACGTTCTGGTGGTCTATGGTTGATGTGGACGGATGAGTTTGAAGTGGTTGTCCATAGTTCTAGCTTCCATCTTATCCTTGCTTATGTTACTATTAAGGCTAGCCAGCACCAGATTGGCTTAGTTTGTATTTATGGTGACCCATACCACCGTCAGACTAGCCTCATATGGGATCAGATAGCCTCTTTTGTGTTAAACAATGCATACCTTCCTATCCTCTGTATGGGTGATATGAATGACCTCTTGTATGATATGGACAAAAACTCCCCGGTTATTAATCGTGCTCGCATGAATGCTTTTCAATCTTTGGTTAAATCTTGTGGTTTATTTGATCTTGGATACAGCGGTCCGGCTTACACTTGGACTAATAAGCGCTTCTCTTCTAAACCTATTTTTGAAAGACTAGACCGCTGTCTTGTTAATGCAAATTGGTGTGCTCAGTTCCCTATTTCCAATGTCTATAATCTACCTCTAATGCACTCAATAAGTGACCATGCTCCTATTTTGCTCTCCACGGATGGCACTGTGCTAAGAACTAAGCGTACCTTTAAATTTGAGAATTGGTGGATAAAAGAAAAGGATTTTAATGCTTATGCAAAAGAAAACTGGTTAAAAACATCCAACAAGTCCTTTAATCAGAGAACTAACCATTTGGCAAAAGCCCTCAGATGTTGGTGCAGGAAGAAGAAACCTTTGCAGCAGGAAATCAAGGAATTAGAAGACCAAATATTGCAAATCCAGCAAAAACCAGTCCCTGAACAAGACCACAAGCTCGAGTCTTTTCTAGTCACAAGGTACGAACAGAACTTAACAAAGCTAACTGAATCTTATATGCAGAGAGCGAAGAAAAACTGGGTCAAGGATGGCGACAGGAACACGACCTATTTTCACAGGGCCATTCTCAAAAGGAGAAGGAGGAATATGATAGTATCCATTAAAGATGAGAATGATATAATCCAGCATATGCCAAAACAAATAAGCAATACCTTTGTGAATTACTTCAGGCACATTTTTGCTTCAACTAATGAGAATGTTGGCAGGCCATTCATCCATACACATATGCCAGAAGCTATATCAGACTACACTTACACCATCCCTGACAAAAAAGAACTATGGGACACTCTACAGGACATGAAGAGGAATGCTTCGCCAGGACCGGATGGTTTCAATGTGGAATTCTACATTGCTACTTGGAGCTGGATTGGAGATGATGTGGCAAATCTGGTGCACTCTTTCTTTGTCACAGGTATAATGCCTAAACACATTAATGATACCCATATTGTACTGATACCAAAAAAATTAGTTCCTCTTATTCCAGCAGACTACAGACCTATTAGCCTTTGCAATGTAGTTTACAAACTCATAGCTAAGTCCCTGGCTAACAGACTAAAACCTCACCTTCCGGACTATATTGATCCAGCGCAACAAGCTTTCATAGAAGGTAGGCGTATTAGCAATAATATCATCATAGCCCAAGAAATTACTCACTCATTTGCTCTTACATCCTGGAACCAACGAGCTTTTATGCTTAAAATTGATCTTGCTAAAGCTTTTGACCGTATGGAATGGAACTTCATTGTCGCGGCCCTCGCACGTAAAGGGCTGCATGGTCATTTCATTAATTTAATCCACACATGCATTTCCTCGCCCACCTTCTCGGTTGTTATTAATGGCCAGCCGTTTGCGAGTTTCAGAAGTCACAGAGGTATAAGACAAGGTTGTCCTCTCTCTCCGTACCTTTTTGTCTTCGCAATTAATGAATTGTCGCTACCCTCCAAGAGGCCATGACCAGCAATTTTCTCGAAGGAGTAACTCTTGGCCCAAATTGCCCTCATATCCACTCGCTTCTATTTGCTGACGACCTTCTTATTTGTGGCAAAGCCTCTTCTCAAGAAGCCCTTGCAATGAAACATATTCTTGACTCCTTTTGTTCTATTTCTGGTCAAACCCCAAACTGGTCAAAATCAGGGATTATCTTTAGTAAGCATGTCCATCCTACAGATATAAATCTAATCAAAGCTATCTTCCCTGTACAAGACATGGATGCCTCCTTTATTCATCTTGGCCACCCTCTTATTCTACCAGCAAAAAATAGAACCAGTGCTTACAACTTTATCTTTGATAAATTCAAATCTAAACTTAGCACCTACAAAGCGGATAAGCTTTCGCATGCTGCGCGTTTGGAGCTAATTAAATCTGTCTTCTCCTCTATTCCGGTTTATTACATGTCGAATATTCTCTTCCCCAGAAAATTTATTGCTAAACTCACTGCGATCATCAGAACCTTTTGGTGGACTGGAATTAGAGAAGACCCTTCTTCGAAAAGCCTCTGCTTAAGAGCTGGAAAGATCTTTGCCCCAAAAAAAGAAGGAGGCCTAGGTATTAGGAATTTACAAGCTGTGAATCAGGGCCTGATCCTTACTGCTGCCTGGCGCATAGCTCACAATCCGGATGACCATCTCCATCTGGTTCTTAAGGCTAAATATTTTCATAACTCCTCGATCTGGCGACCGAATGCTAATGTCCCGAAATCTGCTTTCTGGTCATCCATCCTGAAGGTTTTACCTATCCTAAAATTCCATACTTCGTACCAACTAACAAAAGGAGAAATTTCTATTTGGAATACACCGTGGTACCCCTCCTGGCAAACTATTTATGATGAATTGACCATTCAGAATTCAGGTTTTATTTATCCAGCAATGGTGAAAGACCTCTGGCTCCCCGGTCAAAAGAAATGGAATGAAGAGCTTATCGATACTCTGTTCTCTCCTACAACAGCGCTTGCTATTAAAAGAACTCCTATTATCAACTCTGACCATCAAGACCTCCTTTGCTGGAACCTAACCCAAAATGGTAAATGCAATGCAAAATCGGCATATTATGCTTGCTTGCAGGTTTTATTTGAAGAGAAGCAGGAAGAGCGCCCAAGACCACCTGCTTTACAAACAGTGCAACTATTGAAGCAGGTGTGGAAATCTAAAGACATAATTCCAAGGATTCAAACCTTTGCGTGGCGTTTTCTGAGAAAGGCGCTTCCAACGGGAGCAAGAGCAGGTCGCTTCTCTAAACACATCGATAAATTCTGTTGCAGGTGTGGAATGCAGGAGGATGAAATTCATTTATTCTTCACTTGCCCCTTTGTGAAATCAGCTTGGTTCATTGCCCCCTGGTATATTCGCATAGAAATCATTGTAGCTAGCTGCTCTAATCTTACTGATATCATTTTAGCCTTGGTCTCCTCTAATCACCCCTACGCCACCTTGCCAAATATTCTCACATTTATGTGGTGCATTTGGAAATCTAGAAACGATATACTTTTTCAAAGAAAAAAAGGAGAACCTCACCAAATCTTTATTAATGCTCAGGCTCTCTTGCATAATCTTGAAATTGCTCTCTCTCCTACTAAGCAGGACAACAATCTGGAGCTACAGCATGACCAAACCTCTTCCCACGTGTTGCCTTCTCAGGGCTATACTCTACACAGTGAATTCTTTTTGCAGGGTGTGGTGTTTTTTGTAGATGCTTCATGGAAAAACGCCAACACACAGGATGCTGAACCATCACAGGGAGGAACTACAAAGGTGGGAGTTTTCATCCAGGATTTTTCTCCAAACGGGAAGGCCAATTACAGGATCCAAGCTACTGTGCAGCATCAACCTTCAGTTTTCCTTGCAGAAACTAAAGCATTGCTCCTAGCAGCGACTCTTGCCAATTTGTTGCAGGTGGAAAACCCCATATTCGTGACTGACAATCAGGTTCTTGCAAAAACGGCAGCAGCAAGAAGCATGACCATCCGCTTCTCCATTGGAACGCGAGAATGGACCTGGCGAAGTTCTTCAATGCAACTCAAAGCAATCAGAGTCAGGTCTTTCATATCTCTAGGAATCATAACAAGGAGGCTCATTGTTGTGCAACACAGGTGTCTAGGCCTAACCTAGAACCTACTCTCAGATGTAACAACCCCTCTCATTCTCTAGGTCAATGTCCTCTGCTATCAATTTTACATCATGTACAGGACTTTGTTATCCTCGCTGCCTCGTGCAGTTGACCTGGGAATGAAAATTGGCGCCCCCGCGCCTATGTTTGTTCAAAAAAAAAAAAAGCTTCGCTGCACCGACATCTCGGTCAAAGCCTGCTAGGGCCATGACAATGTGGTTGAATGTGCATGTTTTAGCATGACAAAGGTGAGGACTTGTTTGGTTGTTGCACTGTTTCTATTTTCACGATTAAAGAGAGTGTTCCATGTCACCCCTACTAATCCATTCATAATTTGTATGATATTATGGGATAAACTTCAAAATTTCTGAACAGTGCTTCCTGTTGAAAATATGCTCAAGCACTCTTTCACCGCATCCGTACCTTCTCTGCCGACGCTGACTACGCACATGTATCCGTGGTGAGCCCCTGATTCAAACGGATTAATTACCCCCCTCCCCTCTCTCTCCCCCTATAGTGGCATGTCGTCGGTTCTCCTAGAGCGCCGCCCCACCTATTCCCGAGCTCATGGCCCGATCTCCACGCAAGCTCACCTCCCGCGGCGGTGAGTTTTCCTGCTCCTGCACGCTTGGGCGGACGCCCGTGCAAGCCACACCCAGCGAAAGACCATGCCATGTTCCCGAGCTAGCCATCTGATCCCATGTGAGCCCACCTCCCGCGATGGTGAGGTCAAGTGGTCGGCCGCCCACTCGAGCCACTCCGGCTTAAACCTGCTCTAGTTCATCGCGTCCTATGTGCGTGCATCTTCCTCACCGGAACTTGACCAAGTTTCGCATGAATGTGGCGGAGGTAAGGTGTCAGAATGCACTGTTTGAGCTGAAAATTCCCCCCACCAATAGTTGTGTGGCTATTCCGTTCACTGGTCTTCGCGGCCACCTGAAAAAAAAATACTGCACGCACATAGAGATTTTTTTAGAGGACTAGAGATGCACTTTTTTTTTTCTTTTGAGAGGGCTAGAGTTTTTTTTTTAGAGGACTAGAGATGCACTTTTTTTTAGACACAGAGATTTTTCTTTTTTGAGACAAAGAGATGCTCTCATGATACGGATATATTTCTCCGAGGCCCCAGTTATGGGTTTGCCACAAGAAGGCCTGTTTGAGTTTCCGGTGGCAGGCCCATGCTATCTAATCCGAAGATAGTACCGATTCTAGCCCAAACCAAGCCCAGTACGGAAGCTCGCGTCTCCAGTTCCAGCCTGTTCTTCCCAGTTCCCCTCTGCCCTACCCTCATCGAGTCGAGCGGCCGATCAGCCTGACCCCAAACCCACCCGGCGACGCCACCCGCCGCCGTCCGCCTCCTCATGGCCGCCCGCCGTGGCCCCCACGTCATCAGCCTCCACGATTCCACCCCGGCGCTCCTCGGCCGCGCGCCGCAGCATCAGCAGCCTGGCGCCGACCACCGCGACGAGCCCCTTCTCCAACTCCCGCGAGGGGGGCCCGCGCCCCACCCCGCCGTGGCCGCCCTCGAGGACCGCATCGTCTCCAGGGACCACGACATCCAGGACCTCCTCGTCGACAACCAGCGGTTCGCCGCCACCCACGTCGCGCTCAGCAGCAGCTCATCTCCGCGCAGCACGAGCTCCGGGCGGTCTCGATCGCCGGCAACAAGGCTCGCGCCGAGCGCGAGGCCGAGCTCTGTGCTATCGCCGACCAGGCTGCGCGCATCGAGGCCGAGGCGCGCACCATCCTGGCGCGCGCGCCGAGGTCGAGCAGGTCCACGCCGACGTGCGGGTGCTAGCCGGCGCGCGCAGCGAGCTCATGGACCGGCTCCATGGGCTCCGCGAGAAGGTAGGGCGAGCTCAGAGCGAGTCGGCCAAGGCCGAGAACGTCCGTACGCAGATTGAGACCATGCGCCGGGAGATCCAGAAGGGCAGGTATTACCGTCGGCTCAATTTCTTAGTACAATCAAAGAGCAATCTCCGTTACCACCCTTATTCACATTGGGACCAAAACCCTACCCCCAGTTCATGCCATGGCTCAGTTTTAACACTGAAATATATCTTTGTGGATGATTGTGTGGATTTTTTTAATGCACTTAGAGTGTTAAGTCACATCGTTGTCAAGTTAGGAATCTGTATTCCACAAAACCTGCTAGGGAAACTTATGCAGACATGCATGCGCATGCAAATCAGCTCTTGTTGCGTTGATTGTTGAACTGCTAGATTGCTTTGCTCAAGCAAGCCACTCTGTCTAAGGATGCTCTTAGGTTGCTAGCATGTCAAGCATTAGGGTTATGCCAAATCAATGATTCCTTGTTTTTTCCCCGAAGATCAATGATGTTCTCACAATTGAGCTGGTTTTCTAAGACCTTCCATACGCTGTTTACATGAGTAGAAGTATTAACACTTGTGTCATGAGAAAATTTCACGGTTTATGTGCTTAGCAATTTACTAGATTTATTTTAGCAGTTGTTGTTGTTAGGCCTAGTTGAGGCATTTTTGGTAGGACGGGAGAGTTACTCAGGGGAGCTGCTATAAATGCCATGCCACCTTCCTTGTTTGCTGGAGAAAATAATTCAACATAGTCCCCGTGCCGGATTATTTTCTTAGCACTTTTGTAGGTTATTTTAACTTGTGGAGGGGTTTACACTCAGCTGCTCCTTAACTTGATAGGGGATGCCGCTGTTAACGAGTTTGAAGCATAAGGGCTATCAAAAATCAAACATTGGCCATATAAGACGTATGTTCTATGAGTATGATATTACAGTTACCGATGTGTATGAACCAAATAGCCTCGTAGATAAAATATAAGAGAGCAACATTCAAAATTATATTGCAGTTAGAGTTTCTCTATAAGCGATTATCATCCTTGCGGTGTTCTAGATGCTTATGGGGCTAGAGCTACAACCAGCATGGGAGTGCCTGCAACGCTGCAACCACGTTGGTGTACGGTGGGAAGGCGGCTTCAGGGCCAAGTTATCCATTTCCTTAAGCTAGCTTATTTTCTTAAGATAAGTAAGCTATATGTGGTTAGCTGTGTAACGGTGCTCCCTGTTCTACAAACTGATTTGGCATATCATTTTGTTTATATAAGAATTGAAGAAAATTGCACCGGCCTGGGTGTTGAGAGCCTTGCATACCATGACCTGGGACAAGGCCCCACGCTCATGAGGGCAGGCCTCATTATCTCTATACTTAAACCCTAATTCTAATGTCATATCCTTCCACCTTCACCAAATACCCGAACTCACAGCATGCAAAGGACAAGTATTTGTGTTTTAAATCTTAATACATATGTAAACTGTAAATGCCGAGGTCTAGTCTGGAATGAGTTGGTTACGTCCATGTTCAGTTTGGTCCAAATAAAAAGTTTCAGTTGAAGGTCATGACAAACACCTTAATTCACCACCTTGAAATGAAGTGTTGGGTGGTTGCATGTTTTGTTGTGATAGTGCTAATTTGTATGTCCATGAATTCTCCTACTGCACATTCTGTCATATAACTCTACCAGAGTTCGTCAGCATAAGGCATAGAATGGATATTGCAAACTAGATGATATCACACGTGTCGTGGGCATATAAAATTAGGAGGGCCAATGGAAAACATGGTATTTGAATTAAAATAGTAGGCAAATATACAGTGTATCCAAATCTTGTTAATTCCTGGTCCAGTGGTCATTGGCCAACATAACATAAACTTTGCACAGAGGCAACCTTGCTGATGCAAGGCACTTCCCACATCCACATCCCATTTCTGTTTTTTCCAGTGGTCCAGTGGTCATTTCTGTTTTTTCTGCTGCAAGGACATTTGATGATTGCTACCGGGTTTGTCTATGTAAGAAAAAGTGGATAACTGAACTGGTCAATGCACGATGATTAATTGTTAGGAACTCTATATCACTTTCAGGTTCCAAGCACTCTCATCTGAGATCAACTATTCTGGTATAATAACAGCTAGCTAGGGTTATGGGGGCATTTTATGGTTCGCCTCCAAACTCAATACATATATTGTCCTTATTGCCCATTCATGGTCAGCAAGCTTTTCCGCGATGTTGGTCTAATCTAGTGGGTCTTGCTGTATACCATCAGACTGGATCCACTCTCTTCCATTAATGGCTCTTCTTACAATATTCGTAGGGCTGCGGTTGAATTTGAAAAGAAGGCACATGCTGATAACCTTCAACAAAGTAAAGCAATGGAGAAAAATATGATTGCTGTGGCTAGTGAGATTGAGAAGCTTCGGGGTGACCTTGTAAATGCTGAAAAGCGGGCCACTGCTGTCACCACAGCAGCAGCTGTAGCTAACCCTGGTATACTACTGAATCTCCTATCTGGCTATCATCCTTTTCCTCTTCTGTATAAGCTTATAGCTTTGAAAGTATTATGGTAATTATTTTAGTTGGTATAAAATTCCTTAGCATACAATACACAACCAAATCCACCATATTATGGAACAATTTGTTTTTGGCCCATGACGTCCGAGACAAAAAAATATACTACTACAGTGAATGTTAATTAAAAGTTACAGTAGCTAGGGAGGAGTGGCCTAGCATATCATCTATCATAGGGTTGCAGCCATTTGACACTTACATTGACAACTTGCTTTTAGCAGTTGTAGGGCCAATTTGCAAGCGTTGGGTTGTGTTGTGGAATCTAGTTAGCTATCTGAATCTTTACTATCTCCAATAAGATTTTTCTACTACCTCTAAGAAAGAGATGCTTTCGAGTATTTATATGCAAAAGAAGAACAAGTACAAGTCTGTTTGAAAAGTGGCCGTGATGCCAAGTGAAGTCATAGAAATTGGCATCTCAAGATTTGAGCTTACTACCTTAGTATCTTGGGGCATGTACAACCATTTCAGTTTTTCTAAGATGCTAGCTTTGGGGATGGGGGGGATTATGCAGACTAGCCAATAAAATTAGCTTTGTATAGAACTGCTAAAGCAAGCCGTTTGGCCCATCTTCAGATTTTAGCCTGGAGAAGCTGAGGATGAAGTAAGGCCAGACAGGCTATTGCTCTAAATACTTCTTATGTTAAATTAGGTTTGTTTTCTTCTGCCATTGCTTGAATCAGTTCTTTACAATCCTATTTCAGGGTATGCTGCACCATATGGCAGTTCCGAGGCAACCTATGCTGCAACCTATGCCACAACCTATGGCAATCCCGAGGCAGCGTATGCTGCAACGTATGGCAATGCTGAGGCAACATATGCTGCAACATATGTCAGTTCTGATGCTTATAGCACTAATCAGGTACATTAACTAGCTTTATCGTTATGGTCTTTTTTTCTTCTGGTATTAGTTACAATACTTTATGTCTAGATTGTTGTAGATGTAAAAACTGTGTAGTATATCGAGTTAAAAAACTCTCTGATTATCGGAAATTCACGTATTGTTCTTATTTTCCAGTGTTTGTGTTACTTGAATAACAGCTACTCCTCCGTATCAAAATATAAGACTTTCTAGCCTTTTTCTGCACACATGTATCTAGACATGTTTTAGTGCAAGGTTCTTGGCCATTTAGAGTCTATTATATTTCTTTTGTTGTTTCCATCTGCATTATGTATTTTGACCCATTTTAACTCTTAACACACACATTGATTTTTTCCACTCCTTTAATATAGGGTGTACATATCTTCCAGAAACATTGAAATTGTGTTTTCCTCTTTGTCGTTTATTGCACTGGGAATGTATGAATGATTTGTGTGTTGTGTAATATTTCTCAAGTCTCATTTATTCCCTGTAAGAAGCGGAGTAGAATAGCATGGTTAACTAGCAATGGGTTACAATGTTTGTAGCTATGGATCCCACTCTTTACACCTTTCACTTGTCAATGGCATTAGGTTTCTACATAATGAATTTCATAATGGGTACCACTTCGTCATATCTGAAAGTCAGTTTTTGCCAGATAACATTTTCACAAAACAGTCATAATAACTCAAAATCTGTACCTCCAAAGCTCATCCAAAACACATCTACATAAGAGTCGATGAACACCAGTGATCGAAAAAACCACATAGATGCTAGCATGTTAGGGATTATGTTTTGCGGAGCAAAGGTCCTTATATCTCCTCTCAATGAAGCAACGAATCCACTTTGTAGTAGTATTTGGTATATCTTTCAAGCTCTAATGTAGGGATTGCTATTGACCGGTGCATAGTACTCATAATTTGTTTCTCCTCCACAGGCGCATACTCGCACGGATGGCAATCCGCATTACATGGCTCAACCCGTCCACTATGCGCAGTACGAGTCCAGCAGCAGCAGCAGCAGCAGCACCAGCAGCCGCACACCAACGTGCAAAGATGAATGCTGACCCAGGGAGGGTATCTTTGACCCCGCATGCGATCTTCTTAGGCTTCTCCGGTGTAAACGGATAGATGCAGGACGCACCGAACTAAGGTTGATAGAGGAATCCATCGCGTGGAAGTGCTGCAGATCTTTGTTCTTACTCACCATTTAGTTATTCCACTCTTGAATGTACAAGTCGATCGATAGCCTGCAAACTCTCTGGATGTACCCCATCTCCGTCAGTTAGCTGCGTTGAGAAATGCATTTCGGTGCCCCATTTGCTAGGGATTCTTGTGATTCGCACATGTAGTTGTGGTGAGGTTGTTTGTACATACATATAATGGATCGTCTCAGCAAGTTGCTATATTTCTGTAGTCACTCTCTTGTTGCGCGCTCCATGTTTGCTTGCCGGTGAGAGCGGCAGAAGCTTTCACATTCGTTTCTCGTTTTTCTTCTTGGATGGGATGGAGTGTTTGCTACTGTCTCTTTGTCCAAGCGGAGATGGCTCTACGGCCGTCGCTTCATGATTTCAGGAGGTAAAATGGCGATATGTTCGTTCCCTTCTGCTGGGTGAATGGAATCTTGGCACTAACTGGAGTGGCGTGCTATATTGCAACTGATTTCCAGCGAAACTTATATCTGCCTATTTCTTCTGTATAGTAGTAGGAGTATAAATTTGAAAGAAACGATGTTTCAGAGTAAAGAAAAAACAGGGCCTCAGGCAACGTTTGTCCAGCACCCGCCGATATTCCCCCAGGGCCCAAGACGAGATGCACCTGGAAGCCCACGTACAGCACGTTATCTCGCCAGCCCACACTGGCTCGTGCGCCCGCACAGCGGCAGGGGCGGAGAGCTCCTTCGTTTTTAGTCCCACATCGGAAGTCGACGAAGTTTGCACCGTGAGGTCTCGCTATAAGAAGGGGGCGTGGTGCGACCTAGCTCCATACTTACCTGGACGGGGTCGACGGGGGATCAAGAGCCTCGTGGCCTAGGCTAGTGGCCCACATTGCACTTGGTGGGTGCGCTGGCTTACCATCTCCCCAAGTGGGAGAGTGGACGTCATAATTTGTGCTAGAGGGGTACGTGTTCGCGCGGCCCCTGCCAATTCTATGAAATTAAATTTTGGTCCCTACTTTTACTTGTGGTCCTTGATGAAATTATGGCTTTGCTTTCAAGTCCCTGGTTTGAGCTGTTTTTGTGTATTTTCTTCTGGTGTTGGTCTGTCTCAATTTCAGTTTGTTAATTGCAAATTCGCATTGAACTTTATTTTCGTCGTGCCAACTTTTCCGTTTCTAAAAACAAAAGGAGAAGAATCATCGCTTTGACACTTTCGATAAACGAAAGAAGAATCATCGCTTTTAACCTGTCATGGCCATCCAAAGTGGCTACTTAGCGCCTTAACGACACAGCTTTATCAAAGCAACGAAGGCGAGTTGTTTGCTTAGCACTACAAGCTTCTGCGCGACGTGGGAATCATTAGCATATGGGATTCTTTTCACTACAACCCTTTTTAATAATCGCAACAAAATTCCGAAACAAACCGTACTGGACAAATCAAATCAGCTGCGAGATTTCTGAGAATGCCAGCCGTGGTTGTTCTTTAGCAATGCCGACCTGTTTGTCTTTGGATTATCCTCCATGACAGTAGCGTGAAGATAAACTAACTAAGCCCATGACAGTAGCACGTCACTCAAAGTAACCACGCAGGCGGCTCCCCATCGACACGCGTCCAGGTTATGAAAAGCCAGCGCGACGCGATCCCAGCCGTCCAGCGCGACCCGACCGTCCAGATATCCCGTGGGACGTGTCACGTCCGCCCCTCCCTCCTCGGCTACGACATGCCCGGCTCGGCCCGGTAGCTCTCCCGAAAACTCGAACCAGCTTCCCTCCTCCCACCGAATCGGAAGCAAAACGTGATTCGCCATGGCTCCCGGCACGCCTCCCCCCTTCCTCCGCCTGGTCCTCCTCCTCGCGGCCGCCCCCCTCTCGCCGGCGGCTGACTCCGAGCCGTTCGACGTCCGCCGCCACCTCTCCACCGTCACCAGGTACTTACTTTTTAAATTTCCCCTCCCCTCTTCGGCTCTTCCCTCCGTCTCCGCAACCGATCCCCGGCCTGTCCGCCGGTGGAGCGGGATTCGATTTAGCCTCGGACGCGAGGTGTACGTGTCGCGGTGTTTGAGGCCGGAGGTTGGGGTTGCGGAATGGTATGGTGGTAGGGTTTAATCCTCCTCGGTGGTGATTTTATTTTGCAGGTACGATGTGTCCAGAGGGGCCAACAGTATGGTCGCCGCGCCCTCTATCTCGGACGAGTGCCGCGTGATCCACCTCAATCTCGTCGTAAGTTTGACCTCCCCTGCATTTTAATTTTGTGCCAGCATTTCGCTACCCAGTTCTACACTTCTATTGCGTACCCACACATGTTTGTCCAGTAGAAAACTAGCAATCGTGTTAGAAATATGATATACACTGCTATCGGGTTTGCTGAGTTATTTAAGTTTTGCCCTAGTGCAGAATTTTGTTACAAAAAAAAATCAGTACCAACATTTTGCTACCAGTTAGTGTCTACTCGTACATGTTTGTTCAGTCGTGCGTGCAAGCAAATGGCATTAACTAGTAGCAATGGTGTTAGTTATATGGTATACGGTGCAGAAATTGTTGGATTAGGCTCACAACCGTAACAATATACTGCATAGTATGTTCGGTCTTTCCCCATTTTGTAGGATAAATCTGGTGGATTTAATTTGATCATTGTATTTACCAGGAAAGACATGGTACTCCTGCTATCTGGTTCACTGAGTTATTTAAGTTTAGCTGTAGTGCAGAATTTGGTTACAAATTTTGGTACCATCATTTCGGTACCCAGTTAGTGTACATGCTGTCCAGTTCTGCATGGAATAGAATGCCATTAATTAGTATCAATCGTGTTGGTAATATAGGATACGATGTTTATGCTTTAACGTACTGCAGAAATTATTACACTAAGCTCAACTGGAATAATATGCAGAATTATCGGGTTCACTGAATTATTTATGTTTAGCTGTAGTGCAGAATTTGGTTACAAATTGTTTTACCATCATTTGGTACCCAGTTAGTGTACATGCTGTCCAGTTCTGCATGGAATAGAATGCCATTAACTAGTATCAATCGTGTTGGTAATACAGGATACGATGTTTATGCTTTAACGTACTGCAGAAATTATTACACTAAGCTCAACTGGAATAATATGCAGTGGAGTATGTTACGTCTTTCCTCATCGTGTAGGATAAAGTGGCTGAGTTAATTTGATCATTTTTTTTTCGACAGGCGAGACATGGGACTCGTGCTCCAACCAAAAAGAGAGTCAAGGAGTTGGATAGGCTGGCAGTACGGTTGGGGGTTCTGATAAATGAGGCAAGACAAGGGCCTGACAGTGAGTCTCTAAAGAAAATTCCATCCTGGATGAATGGGTGGGAGTCAGGTTGGAAGGGTAGGGTCACAGGGAAAGGGGGTGAGCTGGTTAGCGAAGGCGAGGAAGAGCTGTTCAATTTTGCTAACAGAGTGAAGGAGAGATTCCAAGACCTGTTTGATGAAGAATATCATCCTGAAGTGTACTCAATAAGAGCAACCCAGGTAAGCTGAATATCTTCGGAGTGTAGGATTTTTGGTTGTGCTCTACTGTTCTGTGCATCATCAGATGAAATGGGCAATATATAGCATTTCGGAGAACCTCAGTTTGCTGAGCCTCATGTGTCGTAAACTAACTAGTTTTGAATCCAACATTGTTGATGTGGTAGTTGATGATTTCCAGTTCAATTACATATGTTTTTTTTAAAGCTCAGTATTGTTAACTACTATTGTGTGCAGGTTCCTCGAGCATCAGCTAGTGCAGTAGCATTTGGTTTGGGGCTACTTTCTGGGAAAGGGAAACTTGGAGCAGGGAAAAACCGCGCCTTCTCTGTTCTGAGTGAGAGTCGTGCAAGTGACATTTGTCTGCGATTCTTTGACAGCTGTCAAACATACAAGGTACTATATAATATTTATGGTAGCAATAACATGTTGAGGAATAAAGAACATACTTGAAGAATATAAAATGCTGATATTTTTATTCCTTTTGGTTTGGTTTCTCACGTTTCCAGCTGAAAGAGAAAAACTAAAATCATCAGTTGTGATGCAAATTGTGCTTTTATGCTGACCTATTGCATTAACTACTAAATATTACATAGCCCAAATATCTGTAATCAATCTGTACTTGTAGTTTTACGGACTTGCGCTTAGTCTCTCATGCTTTGCTGCATACCCTCTTCTGCTTCCACCTGTTGGTTACGTAGTTTGTATGTTGGACATTGTTCCTTCGTTCTTCATTAAATAAAAGGCATGCTCTAGCTTTGTCTTTTGAATAATTCTCCTAGGCACACATCTAAGTTTTTTCTCTGTGGTATGTAATTTTGTTCTCTCAATGCTCGTAAACTTTTAGTGGTAGTTCCTTATGCTATGCGCAGTATCTTTTATTCGTTAGTACAACTATGGCCTAGCTATGGTGCTATTGATGTGTTATTTTTGCCAAAAAAGTGTAACCACAATGACATGTTCAGGACTATAGGAAAAGAAAGGAGCCCGACGTTGAGAAGCAAACGGAACCGATTCTAGAACATGTCACCTCTGCTCTAGTGAACCGTTATCGCCTCAATTTTACAAAAGAAGATGTTTCTTCCCTCTGGTTCCTTTGCAAACAGGTATATACTTCCCTGTGGGTGCTAGATTTCAGTGTGGCATACTTTGGACATTTTGTCAGTTGGCTGTTCTTTTTGCAGGAAGCATCTTTATTGAATATTACCAATCAAGCTTGTCAACTTTTCAATGAAGCTGAGGTAGGTTGCTTTCAGATTTCAGAGTTTCTTAAGTAATTTCTCCACTACAACTCTACGTCAAACTAGTCTGGTCTGCATTCAGTCAGATGGATACACTCTACTACTCTTTTGTAGGAAGTATATGATCTGTATACAGATATATTCAGGGACATGGTTCTCTTTAGTAATTTCATAAGAACCATAACTTCAGTCACCTTGGTATGTTAAGAGAATGATACATCCCAGAAGTTGGTTAAGTTTGTCATAGTTTGAAGATCAAGTTATTAAGGCAGGTTCATTTCTCCATTCAATCACGTACTTGTGTTGCAAGCTTCTGACATGCAACTTCAGTTTATTCTTAGTTTGAAACTTTGAACTCTTCAGTTTGGTCAGTTACACGCTTCATGCTAGCTGCCCTTTTGTCAAATAATAAGTTTGTTATTTCCTTTTAAATTGGAAGACTAAGATTACTTCTAAGTATTATCATGGCCATACTTCACATAGAGACTCTTAGACAGTTGTAAGTTCTCAAATTAACGACGTGCTTTGATTTGTCCTTTTAATGCCTAACAAATAAAGGTTATTTGTTCAGGTTCATTTTCTAGAATGGGCAGATGATTTGGAGGGTTTCGTGCTTAAAGGTTATGGCGAGTCAATAAACTATAAAATGGGACTGCCATTGCTCAAGGATGTTGTCCAGTCAATGGAAGCAGCAATCATAGCTAAAGAAGGTAACACTACGTCACAACCTCCCATGTTCTGCGCCAAAAATGCTTATTGCTGGAATACCTGCTTCTTACCTTGTTACATTTACCCCTTTGTTGAAGCCGCTATGATCTTGAATTCTTGTTGTACCAGATGCACGTGGCATGATGAGTCTGTTGTAGTAGCTTAATAGGTGTATAGCTAGACAACGCAATACTCACATGGTGAAAAGAAAAAGAACACACAATACTCTGAAGCAGTGATAATGTAGTAATGAATACTGTCGATGCTATTACACATGACGGTGATGGTCAAAACTCTAGACTGAAATTTAATTCTTGGAATTGTAGAAAATTATCCTGATGGTACATATGAGAAGGCAAGACTCCGATTTGCACATGCAGAAACTCTTGTTCCTTTCTCATGTCTTCTTGGTCTCTTCCTTGAAGGATCAGGTATGGCTCTTGTTTTACACTCTGTCCATGCATGATCTTTTTCCATGACCTATATGTATATCAGAGAACTGATAGCCCATTTGACGTATTTTTTTTTGTTTGCACCAAGATTTTGAGAAGATACAGCGGGAGGAACCATTGGATCTACCTCCCATGCCACCACAGAAGAGAAACTGGAAGGGCAGTCTTGTAGCACCTTTTGCTAGTAACAATATGTTGGTTTTGTACCAATGCCCTGGCAAAACTGATGGTAGCAGAATATCCAAGGGTCAAAACAGCTCCTATTTTGTGCAGGTTCTGCACAACGAAGCTCCGGTTTCCATGCCAGTAAGATTCGTGCTCTGTTTTCTTGCTTCACATGTTTGGTATTGGGAAGTCCTCTGTTTGACTCTATGTTCCTCTCCTTGATGGACTTACCAATGCAGGGCTGCGGCAACAAAGACTTCTGTCCATTCGAGGAGTTCAAGGTAAATACTTCACTGGCTAATGTTTCTTCAGGTGTCATGTTCAAGAAGCAATCTGCATTTCCTTTGACAATCATCTGATGAACAACGTTTTGCTTGCAGGAGAAGATAGTGCAGCCGCACCTGAAGCACGATTTCGACATGCTATGCAAGATACAGAAGCCGGTGGCGACGGAGGAGCCTTCCTCCTTGAGCTCCAAGCTGTGGAACTTTTTCCTTGGCCCGAAAGGGTACCATGTCAAGGCAGAAGATGATGTGAAGACGGAGCTGTAGACTTGGCCGGCGAAGGTGGTGGTAGCATGGCCGGTCGCCCGGTGCTGCTACGGCATGTGAGCACGACCTTGGAACGGAACTGACTTGTGGGCACTAACCGACGGTGTTTTTGTACCTAGCTTCGAGCTCTGATTGACTGATGAGTTGTTGCTGTTTCAGAGGAGCTGATCATGTAACTATGTTTTTTTCTTAAATTTGAACTAGTATCTCTAGCCTTCCACGGTAATGGTAGAGCTTTCCAACTGTGCTGTGATGTGTAGCTTTCCACCACTGAGAACGCGGGATAGGTTTCTGTGGGATAAACTGTTCCATGCCAAATCCCCGTACCGTACGTGTTCCCAGATAATATCTTCTTTGAACGGTCGAGACTAAACTGATGTGTCGGTGTACTGTGTATGCTCCACTAGTATTGTCGTACTCTAGAACAGTAGCTTTCTTGTCAGTTTCGAAACTGGCACCAAGCGCATCCATACAATCTTGTTTCCACCACTCGATTGTAGCGCAATCGGATACATATCTCCTGCTCACACACCTGATCACTCCAAGGAGCACCGTACATGGCGACCGGAGCAGCAGCAGGGGAAGCCAAGGGGGAGACGGTGCTGGTCACCGGCGCCAGCGGCTTCATCGGCTCCTGGCTCGTCCGCCTCCTCCTCGCCCGGGGCTACTCCGTCCATGCCGCCGTCCTCAACCCCGGTCAGTGCCACAATCCATTGATTGCGGTTGTGTAATCCTGCTCGTCCGCATCTTCATTTCTTGGGCGCGCAATGCGGCGGAGGTCCGTCAGTGTTGATTCGTTTGGCGTCTCGCGCAGATGACAAGGCCGAGACAGACCACCTCCTCGCGCTCGCCGGCGGCGACGAAGGCCGCATCCGCTTCTTCCGGTGCGACCTACTCGACGGCGCAGCCATGCTCACCGCCGTGCAGGGATGCTCCGGCGTGTTCCACCTCGCCTCCCCGTGCACCGTAGACACCGTCCTCGACCCCCAGGTACTTACTGCCCGCGTGTTCCACTTGACCGTCCTGCCATAGTGCCATTGCCCCATCCGTCCTCTCCGTTCCTCACCCGCCCAGGCGGTGTCTGCCTCGTTTCTTGGTCGCAGAAGGAGCTGGTGGTGCCGGCGGTGGAGGGCACGCTCAACGTTCTGCGCGCCGCCAAGGAAGCCGGGGGAGTGCGGCGGGTGGTGGTCACCTCCTCCGTCTCCGCCGCCGTGCCCTGCCCGGACTGGCCGGCCGGCGAGGTCCTCGACGAGCGCTGCTGGACAGACATCGACTACTGCAACAAGAATGGGGTGAGATCATATATATGATCACCTTAGAAAATAAAATAAAAATGCAGGCCAAACATCTAGCAAGATATGAAAATATCATCTGCACCCTGCAGTGCAGTTAGTCAATGCAGGAGTGCAGAGTTTGTTTGATTATAGACTGAAATATGGAATATACTTCTATTTGGTTCTCCCGGTACAGTAGCAACTTCAGTTGTGCAGGTGACAGAATGATCTAGTTTTTCCCCCATTTGATTCTACGGATCAATGGGGTAGAAATTTGCACATACAGGCAGCATGTAAAATCGTTGCACAACTGTCAAGATGCAAACCATTTTTCAGCTGAAAGCTTGCCAGTTATCTCAGGTTCCATCTTTTTTTTGGATAGGTTTGGTACCCTGCTTCAAAGGCACTGGCAGAGAAGGCCGCATGGAAGTTTGCAGAGGAGAATGGTCTGGATGTTGTGGCGGTTAATCCGGGGACTGTTTTGGGCGAGATGATTCCGCCAAGGGTCAATGCTAGCATGGCCATGTTTCTTCGCTTACTTGAAGGTACGCGTATTGCGGCGTTTGATCATCTAGTATTGACGAAGCTATATGATCATAGTTTATGATGCGTTTGATACTAGTAGTCTGCCAGATAAATAAGTTTATAATCATTTCTTAGTCCCTCCTGAAAGTTTGCAAGGTAATTAGTTAATTACTCTCTACTGAATATTCTGCAGTGGTAGTACTAGAGAGTAAAACTGCATGTTTTGTCACCTCTGAACCTTTTCTGCTCCATAGTTTACTTTAACAATGCCTCTTTCAGTTCAGATGGCATAAAACAAATCATAGGTTAAAATATCATCCTGCATTGGCATTTGGTAAAAATGGCAATGAAAATTAGCTGCATTTGCTATCCAGATGGCCATTTTGTTCGGTTCAGTGGGTGCTATGATAAAAGGAAACACCTCTTCAACACAATATCTTTGCGAACGCAGGTTGCACAGAGGAGTATGCGGATTTCTTCATCGGGCCAGTCCACGTGGAAGACGTCGCACTAGCCCATATCCTGCTGTATGAGAACCCATCAGCATCCGGGCGGCACCTCTGCGTGGAGCCTATCTGCCACTGGAGCGATTTCGCGGGTAAAGTCGCCGAGCTCTACCCTGACTACAAAGTCCCAAAGTAAGCGACCCCTCAACTCAAACGGCACATCTGTTGCATAATACGTTTGGAGCACAAGAATTTCATAGCAAACAGTTCAATTCCTATCTATCTGACCTCTTGGCTTGTTGTTGGTTTTGTCGGCAGATTTCCTGAGGACACGCAGCCTGGGCTGGTGAGAGCGGAGGCGGCGCCGAAGAAGCTGATGGCGCTGGGTTTGGAGTTCAGTCCTTTGGAGAAGATCATCAGGGACGCGGTGGAGAGCCTCCGGAGCAGAGGATGCATCGCCTGATGGATGATTGGATCATTAGGTGTATCCATTCCGTTGTAGGTTCATGATGATCATCTTTGCTCTGAGATGTTCTGTGCCCAGCCCAGTGCTACCTAGACCTTGTAGTTACTGTATGATTTGTGATCATCGTTGCTGGTTGAGTGACTTACCGGCGCACCTGGGATGCGGATGCTGCCACATTGGGTCTCTTGGTAGATTGTGCAAATTGTTTCCGCAAGAAAAGAGCCTCTTGGTAAATTCTTCGTATGAGCCGTATCTGCTAGAGCCTGCTGTGTAGAGTATTTGTTCGTCAAGCTTGGTAGTACACGGGCCGTTGGGGGCACGCAAGTGCCTTGTAGCGCTAGACTTTCTATTTTGCGAATTTGTAGTAGTCGATATGTTCTCTATCCCGGCCGGGGCACTTTTTCCGATAAAGGGTAATGCATTATTGGCCCTTCCGATGGCAAGCAATCGTCATTGGTATGATGACCAACTGAACAAACAAGAGATAGTCACTCAAAAGTCAAAACCACAGTTTCAATGGTCCTCGTGAGTTAGGATATTGAGTATTTTCTATATCCAATAAATAAAAGGTGATATCAGTGCAGTAAAAGTACTATCATGATCCTTATAGCGACATGACAACTAAGTTACTATAATTTGGCAACTCTGTATTATGTAATTGGCAACATAGTGTTGCCATTTGGTAACTAATCGACGAAAAAATTGCCGACATGTCAACGTGATGTCTAGCTTTGAAGACGTCGCAACTAAACCAATGGTTAAATCGGAACGTTAATCGAGTTAGCTCTATAACAGATAAAAGTATTTTACCGCATTGCGCACGACAAGCTTTGCACGCGGGTTGGTGTCAAACAGTAATAATCAAAAACATGGAAAACTCGTTGCGGCACCACAGCACTAGTGAGCTCGTTTTTCAAAAGATACAAAAAAATCTTATTCTTATGTACCATAAGTTTCGTCTAGTAATAATTTGTATTTTGGACTACGCAAAAAATACAAATTTCGTAACAAACTAGGAGTTTTTTCTTCTTTTATACAGCCACAAATTTGTTTTAGCCTGAAATAGTAGACACCTTTTTTACGGAGCACAAATATTCATAGCATGTATAAGTATTCACATTTTTTTGAAAATTAATAGTATTTTTTTTTAAAAACCTAACACCAGTGTGCTCGGGAATCGGGTGCATCAAATCCGTTCTCAACAGAACAGTAGCTTTCTTGTCAATTTCGAAGTGGTAACAAGTTTTTTTTTTTAACGTGAGGGGTAACAAAGATCTTGTTTCTGGTAGCCACCCCACAACTCGATTGTCGCGCACTCGGATACATATCTGCTGCTCACTCACGTGGTCACTCGCCCAGTCCAAGGAGCACCGCACATGGCGACCGGAGCAGCAGCAGGAGAAGCCAGGGGGAAGACGGTGCTGGTCACCGGTGCCAGCGGCGTCATCGGCTCGTGCCTCGTCCGTCGCCTCCTCGCCCGCGGCTACTCCATCCACGCCGCCATCCTCAATCCCGGTCAGTGCCATCTGAGCTGAATCGCTACGCGCGCGCAATGCGACGGAGGTAAGTGCTGATTTGGTTGGCGTGGCGCAGATGACAAGGCCGAGACGGACCACCTCCGCGCGCTCGCCGCCGCCGCCGGCGACGAGAGCCGCGTCCGCTTCTTCCGGTGCGACCTCCTCGACGGCGCCGCCATGCTAGCCGCAGCGCGGGGATGCTCCGGCGTGTTTCACCTCGCCTCCCCCTGCACCGTCGACCGCGTCCTCGACCCCCAGGTACTTACTGCCCCGTCTGCTCCGCGTTGTCCCGTCCGTCTGCTCGGGCTCCTCACACGCTCCGGCGGTGTGTGTCCACCTCGTTTCTTGGTCGCAGAAGGAGCTGGTGGTTCCGGCAGTGGAGGGCACGCTCAACGTGCTGCGCGCCGCCAAGGAAGCCGGGGGAGTGCGGCGGGTGGTGGTCACCTCTTCCGTCTCCGCCTTCGTGCCCTGCCCGGGGTGGCCGGCCGGCGAGGTCCTCGATGAGCGCTGCTGGACCGACATCGACTACTGCCACAAGAACGGGGTAAGAGTGAGACGATATACTACCACTTTAGAAACAAATCTGCAGCTACCAATTATGGCAAGGAATCTGCTGTTACAAATTCAGTTACATATGAAACGGTTCTCTGCACCCTGTAGTCAGCTCACTTGGTTACTGCACAAGTGCAGAGTTTGTTTGATGAGATGAAAATATGAAATATACTCTTTGACAATTGATCCTACTGGATCACGGGGTAAAAATTTGCACACAGAGTAAGCATGTAAAATTGTTGCAGAACTGTCAAGATGCAACCATTTTCTGCTGAAAGCTTGGCAGTTATCTCAGATTCTATCTTTTTTCTTTGGATAGGTTTGGTACCCTGCTTCAAAGGCACTGGCAGAGAAGGCCGCGTGGAAGTTTGCAGAGGAGAATGATCTAAATTTGGTGGTGGTTAATCCGGGGACTGTTTTGGGCGAGATGATTCCGCCAAGGATCAATGCTAGCATGGCCATGTTTCTTCGCTTGCTTGAAGGTACATGCATAGCAGCCTCTGATCATGTAGTTGTGAGTTGTGACGCGACGGAGCTCTAACCATAGTTTAAGATGTGTTTGATAGTAGTTTGTCAGATAAAGATTTATGGAGCATTCTTTGATCATTTCTTGGTCCCTCCAGGCTCCAGAAAGTTGGCTGATGGGTCACCACTATTGTTTCCAAACATATACGAGTGAGTCATGAGTGGCAAACTGAAGCAGGGGCAGTTCATGCACTTGTACAAACTGAATGCATTTTACCTCTGATGAGACCTTTAACATTTGAATTGATAACATTAGAAATTTGCAAACATTAGAAATTTGCAATTGGCTGAAAAACTATCCACTAGTACTTCAGGAGAACTGGCTAAAATGAAGCCAATTATGGTGCACTGCATATTCTGTAGTGGCAAGTAGTATTAGAGAGTAAAACTGCATGTTTCATCAGAACCCTTTTATGCTCCATACTTTACATGAACTATTCATGTTTCGGTTCAGACGACATAAAGAAGATCGTAGGCTAAAAAATAATCATCTTGCATTTTCTATTCAGAAGAGCTTTATTGTTGTCGGATTCAGTTTGTGCTCAGGCTACCATTGAGCTAATTATGCATTTATGTTGTACTGAATATTCTGCAGTTTTGAGTACGAAACTGCACGAAGCGTTGTCATCCATGTACCCTTTTTTTCTGCTCCGTAATTTGCATGAACTCTTTTGATTCAAACGGTATAAAGAGAATCATATGTTAAAGAATCATCATGTGGCACCGTGGCATTGAAAATTAACTGCATTTGCTATTCACAAGACTTATATTGTTTGGTTCAGTGTGTGTTTGCTACGAGCACGATAAGGAAACACATCACCCAACACTTACCTCTGCACACACAGGTTGCACAGAGGAGTATGCGGATTTCTTCATCGGGCCAGTCCATGTGGAAGACGTCGCGCTAGCCCATATCCTGCTGTACGAGAACCCGTCGGCAGCCGGGAGGCACCTTTGCATCGGGAACATCTGTCACTGGAGTGATTTCTCATCGAAAGTTGCCGAGCTCTACCCTGACTACAAAGTCCCAAAGTAAGCGAGCCCCTCAAACTGCAAACTGAACACATACACAATATGTTTGCACTTTGCATCACATGATTTTCATAGCAAACAATTCCGTTCCTATCTGACACGATCACATGAAAGAATCGCTGTCGCGGGCGCTGACACCTTGGCTTGTTGTGTTGTCGGTTTTTTCGGCAGGTTTCCTGTGGACACGCAGCCTGGGCTGGTGAGAGCGGAGGCTGCGCCGAAGAAGCTGATGGCGCTGGGTCTGCAGTTCAGTCCTCTGGAGAAGATCATCAGAGATGCGGTGGAGAGCCTCCGGAGCAGAGGATGCATCGCCTGATAAATGTATTATTAGTTGTATTCCTTCTGTTGTAGGCTCGTGATCATCTTTGCTCAGAGATGTGTTGTGCCCAGCCAGTGCATACCTAAAACTTACAGTTACTATGATTTGTGCAATAACGGCTGGTTGAGTGACTTACTGGGGCACCTACAGCTACGTTGTTCCTAGTCGTCTCTACTTAGGGATATACTTAGGATGCCCGATCGAATTTTCCCCGTACCATATCCTCTGTTGTTCCTTGTCGTCTCTACTTAGGGATATACTTAGGATGTAAGCGGATCGGATCGAATTTTCCCCTTACCATATCCTCTTACATATTTTTTGAATCGGATTCGAAGCGGAGCATATAATAATCGATTGCGGATAATCGGACTGCGGATTCGGAATATAAATGGAGCGGATTCGGAACATAAATGGAGCAGATTCGAGGCAGAACCAACATTAATCGGATCGGTGCATGCATTAATCGGATCGGATCAGTGCATGCATAAGTAGATCGTCAAACCATCCAACAGAAAATAGTTGAAACAAAGAAATCAACAAACACTCATAAAACAGATAATGATAACATGATAAAGTGAATAAATATAACATGATCATATGAACAACATAAGTACATATGGATACAATAACGTAAACATAAGTGCTAAGTTACCCTCCTCACATAGCTTGATGGTCTAACAAAATTGTAATCCATTGTCGGTGCAATCTGAGTTGATGATTAATGGACAACTTGAAAACTCACTAACTATTAACTATGATATATTAGGTAGTCTTTTCGGGGGAAAATCAGATTATTCGGTTAAAAACCATCGGATTATCCTAACTAATTTTCAGATGCTATTATACATACCATATCCTACACCGTATCCTGTTGTTAATTCAAAATCGGATAGCCATATCAATCGGATTTCTTAAAATCGGACATGTATTCTTTAAAATGGATTGGCAGTGGATTCAGTGCGGAAACTATCCTAACCATTTACATCCCTGTGTCTACTAGAGCGAGCGTGTGTACTGTGTAGAACGTCGGGTCCCTTGTTTTTTCTGCGTTTTATACCGTGTCAGCCGTAAGATCATTAGCAGGGGCGCCGCTGATTTTGCATTAGATTATTTTGACCAGAGCAGACAAATGTTAGCCAACAGATAGTTGCGTAGGCACCCAGTGGCCCCGTGGATAGTGAGTCCTTTTTTGTTTTCTTGTATCCAAAAACCTCAACGTACTTTTAACTTTAGTTTTTTTTTAAATCCATAGTATTTTAAGAAACTGTAGTACCAGGTTATATTGGGGACAAAATACTACAGTGGAGAAAAGGTGGAAAACACCGCGTGAGTTCAACGCCACAGAGCGGATTAGGTCCCAGCAGAAAACTCTCTCACCGTTCTCTTCTCTCAACAACACTACCGCACCACCAGCCGTTTCCCCCGACGTGCCAATTATGTCCCCACACCTACCCCTCGACACATGTATCTTTTTTCCCACCACCACTTCCACCTCCAAACCTTTGTCGTCGTCGCCACCTCCTCCTCTCTTCCCACCACCTCCACTCCACCTTCAATGCCGACGGCGCAAATCATCCCCATCTTCGCTCGGAGATGGCATGGAGGTGAGCAGAGAAACTTTGGAGGTTGTTCCTGCAGTTCGCGCATGCGGTTTACACCCGCCTGTGGTCGCCCCTCCCATTCCAAACCCAGCCCCACGCTCGTCGACGGCAATTTTGTGTGGCCGGTGTTCCAAACTGTGGTTCCGGTAAAGGAGGAGGGGGGTTGAAGGTTGGACTATCCTACAAGGTTGGACTAGGAGTGGGACGGAGGAACCACCCTGGAGGATTCTCAATGTTATATTAAACTTTTTTATTTAGTTATAGTTCATTTGTTATAAATTACATTTTTATATAGTATCTAAAGTTTGTCCATGAATAATATGTTTGTAATTTAAACACTGATTTGTTTCAGACGACATGCTGAGATTTTCTATTTCAAGACAACCTTTAATCCAAATCACTGTAATATAATGCAGTAAAAAATGGAACATGATTTCCATAAAATACTAATGTGAGAGTGGACGTGTAACATTTCAATGTAGATATATAACACTAAAGCGTAAGTTCCAATATATATGTCGATAGTGGTTTCAAGTATATGATCACATATAAGTAAGTAGAAAATTTCTAGAGTATGTAAGGTGTCTATGAGGAGCTAGTCATTAAATCGTGAGATGCTACTTTGCAGATTTATTTGTGGGCAAATATGTCCCACATTTTCAATGTAATAATCAGCTATGACTCTGTGTTTCTCTCTGTCCACCACTTGACCGCCCTTGGTATCTTGTCATATGCCTTCTTTAATTCGATGAAAACCATATGTAGGTCCTTCATCTGCTCACTATATCTCTCCATAAGTTGGCGGAGCAAGAAAATCGCCTCTGTAGTCGATCTCCCGGGAATAAAATCAAATTTGCTTTTAGTGATATTCGTCACTCTTCTCAAGTGATTCTCAACTCCCAATGCTTCATAGTACGTCTCATAAGATTAATTTCTCGATAATTAGCACAACTTTGAATATCTCCTTTATTTTTAAAGACTAGCTAATATACTACTCTTGTAATATTCCGGCATTTTGTTTGACCAAAAATTGTGGTTGAATAGCTTAGTTAGGGTGTGTTTGGTTCAGTGGCTATGAAAAAGTGGTTGGGGGTAACCACAACCACGTGGTTGGTGGTAACCATTTTTCTTGTTTGGTTGTGTGGGTTGGTTAGCCAAGTTTTGTGTTTGGTTGAAATGATAAAAAGTGGTTATGGGTAGCCATGATTTTGATTTGAGGTGTGGGGTGATATGGTAATATTTTTAATATGATGGTGAGAATAGCCTCACAACATGAGCTTGACTACGTAATCGATTAAAGTATGATATGAATAATAAGAATTTCAAAAATATAATATATTTGACCACGTTCCATTTAAACACGAAGAAACAAAAATTTCAGCACCACACTTCAATAACGCATACAATTTCCAAATAAAAGATGCCATAGTGAGAGCTGCGTTTTAGAGGACGGCTCAAGATCTACCAGTACCTAAAGTTTCAAAGCAAAATTCCTATCATTCTAGGCTAAATAAAAAACAAATCCGAAAAGGTCAATTTTTTCACGCTATGTACTTTGTACTGTTTATGTCTCAATGTCTCATATTTTCCATGGATGTAGATATAAATATAGAGTCCTAGTATTGGGCAACATACAAAAGATGGATTATTCCAGTAAGTATTGGGCATAAAATTTTTATTTCAGCAAGTATTATACATAAAATAACTTAGTTCAGCAACATATGGGGAGGGGAAAAGAAATGAGGGGGCTGGGCCACCAAAAATTGTTTCTCGGATGATTTTATCGAGTCTGCCGTGGGTGGTTGGCCTCAACCACCACTTTTTTTGGTGGTTGGACTCAACCACATTTTGGAGGGAATATACCCAAAATGTGGTTACCCCACACACCCAACACCACAAACCAAACGGGGGCTAACCACTTAAAAAGTGGCTACCCCCAACCACTTGGTGGTTAGCCACCCAACCAAACACACCCTTAGTCACACTATTGCCACATCTCGAACGCATCTCCACACCTCAGTGGGGACATCATCGGGACCAAGGGTATTTCTTCTTTCATCTTTATAGGGCCTCCATAACCTCAAGGTCTTGGATCCTCCGCATGAACTGTTAGTTTCATCAAAAAGGAGTCATCCAACTAGGGCATGGTGCTCCCATTCCCATCGTTGAATAACCCATCAAAGTAGTATCTCCATCTTTTCTTAATCTCTTCATCCTTTACTAGAAGTCGATTAGCTTCGCCCTTGATCTGTTTTACTTGGTCGAGGTACCTTGTCTTACTCTCGCTATTTTTTGCCATCTTTTATATGTTACTTTCGCCTTCCTTTGTCCCTAGTTTCACATAATCATAGGCCCACCCCCTTGCTTCACTCATGACTCTCCTTGCCTTCTTCTTAACCTCTTTGTACTTCATCATGGTGCTTGTGCTTCTATCATTGTGCCAACTCTTGTAGCACTCCTTCTTCTCCTTGGTACCCTTTTGGTCATCCTCATTTTAGCACCATGTGTGTTTAGCTTCATGTTTCTTGCCTTTTGTCACCCCAAACACCTCCCGATCTACCTTCTGAAGGCATGTTGCCATATTCACCCACATGCTATCTGCTTCATCCCATGGTCCTTTTGTGATCGATCATCCTCTTCTCAAAGGATTGTTGCGCTTCCCCCTTTCAGTTTCCACCACTTTGTTATTATGATATTGGCACCTTTGTCCCTCAAAACCCGTCCGTGAAAGCGAAAATCGGCCACCACAAGCTTATGTTGCGCCACAACACTCTTCCCAGGGATCACCTTGCGATCCAAACTGGCCCTCCTATCCATTCTCTAGTGAGGACAAAGTCAATCAAGTTAAAGGTCACTAAGATTGCCTCTTCCTAAAGAAGGTGTTAGCTACCAACAAGTCATAGGCGACCGCAAAGTCTAGGATGTCCTTAACCTCCTGGTTTATGTCGCCATACCCAAAGCCCCCATGTACCCCCTTAAACCCTATGTTAGTTGTACCCACATGGCCATTGAGATCTCCTCCTATGAGGAGTTTCTCGGTTACATGTACACTACTAACCATTTCCTCCAAGTCCTCCAAAATTTCCTCTTAGCGCTCATGTTGAGCCCAACATGTGGGGCATAAGAGTTAATAACGTTCAGGACAATATCCCCAACAACTAGCTTGACTAGGATGGTCCTATCCCCTTATCTCCGGACTCCCACTACTCCATTCTTAAGGCTCTTATCTATTAGGATGCATACACCATTCGTCCATTCCTACTACCAACTGATCAGTAATACCAAAGCTTGAAACCGGTATTCTCGACTTCCCTCGACTTTTGACCCACCAGTCTAGTCTCCTGCACACAAAGGATATTTACACGCCTCCTAATGGTGGCATCCACTAGCTTCCTCGTCATTCCATTTGGCAACTGCCCACCCTAAACCTATTTGTCTCGGCTAGATTTCTTACCCTTCGCATCCGTCGAGTGAGATGCAAAGACCCTTTGCTCACTTATTGCTGCATCCGGGCGATGATGTAGCGCGCTAGAAAGGCGGTGGCGACCGGGCCCTCACTCACTTAAGACCATACCTGGGTCCTGATATGGCGCGTCGTTGTGAGGGTTACGCCCCAACAACACTCTATCGGGTTTCATAATCCATAGGAATGGCTAGTTTTAATGTGGCTCGCCATGCCTATCACAACCCTCCTCCTTTACCTGGACTTGGGACTGACTATTCCTTAAAGGCATAAGCAGAGTTCCAAGACCGTTATCATAAAATCTATTTTTTATACTGCATGCTTACACATTAGTACTATTTTTTATAGCTACTTAGACTACAATTGAGAATATACGGCTGACGTGGGGTGGCCACGGCAAGTCCCAGGGTCGAGTACCCCAGGTTGATTGAGAGGGAGAAAGATGAAGAGCTGGTAGTTACCACGGCTGACAAGCAAGGCGATTTACCCAGGTTTAGGCTCCCGGAGGATAACACCCTACTTCCTGCTTGTCTGGTATTGATTATCGGAGGTGTTACAATGGCGATCCCGGTGAGATATCGATCTCTCTAGGGTTTTTGTGGTGGAATAGTAGTGTGCCCTAATCGGCGGCCCTCCCAGCCTTTATATAGGAGGCTGAGTCGGGAGTTCGCAACCGACTAGGTTTACAGGTAAGGTAGGTCTCTACCGCCATAAGCTACGCCTTCCTTGGGACGTACTCTGTCTTCTTTGGGCCCCCTTCGTGGGCCTTGGGTGTTGTCATCTAGTAGGCCACATGCTGGGGCCTAGTCCTTGCGTGCACCAGGTATCTTTATGGTGGGGCACCCGATAGGTATGCCCACGTCAGTAGCCCCGAGTGCTTGGTCGAATCGGAGAATCGGGTAAGGACACCTCTCCGGGTGCACGTCGTCTTTTACCTGATGTAAGGTGTTTTGTTTTGAGTTGGTTATGCATCGACCGTTTTATATGTTCATGTTTTGCTGTCTAGCCAACAGGTTCTAGGGATGAGGACATAGCTGGCCTGGTTCACTCGGCGGATCGGGTCCAGTTAAATGCACTCGGGCAAAAACTCAGCTAGCCTACTTCAAGCTCGAGTCCCCGGACTTGAACTTGGAAAGAGCTGATAAGCTTCGACTCAAGCCGCGGAAGTCTTACAGAGGATACTGTAGTATGACAAATTGGGCACCCAACGCGTCCGTCGGGATTTTCTTCATGCCTGCTGGCACGGGAGTTACAGAGTAAACGCAGCTGGTGCGAGCCCTGGCCGGCTTGACTGATCGGCGGGTCTTATCTTTTGCACGTTGAGTGCAGCATTCGAGGATCATATGCGGTGGACGCATCTCTCGGGTACAGAATGTTTTGCTCGCTTGTATAGAGCTGAGTGGGTTTAGTCGGTAAGAACTTCGACTGCTTGCTTCGGGACTCGATGGTCTCATGGTCTTGTGTTATCGGGGGCGCGACAGTGCTCCCGATGGGAGTAGCCCTCGAGATTAAGCTGAATTGCTTGCAATTGAGGTTAATCTCAATTAACCTCCAGTCGAAAGAATATTTTGATGCGCTCCCGATGGGAGTGAATGAAGCATGATTTGGGGACTCGACAGACAAAGGAGTCCCTTTCAGCCTGTTGGCCTACTGTAAAGGAAACATGATTTGGGGACTCGACAGATAAAGGTGTCCCTTTCAGCATGTTGGCCTACTATAAAGGAAACATGATTTGGGGACTCGACGGATAAGGGAGTCCCTTCCAGCCTGTTGGCCTACTATGAAGGAAACATGATTTGGGGACTTGACAGATAAGGGAGTCCCTTCCAGCCTGTTGGCCTACTATGAAATGCTCAGGCAATAATGTGCTTAGTTGAACGATGAGGGGGTCCGTCAGAGGGACTCAACAGTCGGTTGGCTTTGCTTTGTTTGTCATCGAGCCTGACTCAAATGATCCTCCAGCTTGGGAAGCTGACATCATGCATGACGAACTTGGCGTGCACGCCGCCGCTGATGGGACGCGTCACTGTGGCCCCAGTGTCAGTGTTGACCAGGGAAGACGTCGCTTCAGTTCTGATTTGACCGCACGGCGCGAAAATTTCGGGACGTGATGATGGTTTCCTCTTTTCTCGTGCGTAGTGGGCGACGTGGCCTGCGACGGTTGCGTTCTGCGACCGCCACGTGTAGGGTTGGATTCAGGCCGTTGCTGCCGATGTCGTTTGGACGGTTCAGATTTGGCGGCGCCGCGGTATATTTATTTCACCACGACGGGAGAGATCGATTTCATCCCCATTCTTGCCGCTTCCTTTATTTGCCTCATCTTCTACCTCGCTCATCTCCGCCATTGCCACTGTTGCCAAGCTCCATTCGCACGCCAGCCGTTAGCCACTAGCCATGAAGAAGGCGGACGTGAAGAAGGTGGCGAGCTCCGCCGCCGCCGGCGTTGCGGGGACGAAGACCAAGAGGGGGAGTACGGCGGCGAGCACCGCCGTCGCTGTTGATACCGTGGTCGTGGATACGCTAAAGAAGATCCCCGGTGACTGGGTCAAGGCAACCATCAAGACGCAGCACCTGGATGAACTCCGGGAAGATGGATTGCTACCGTCGGCGGATCAGCTGACCACGCGCGTGCCCGGGAAAGAGGTATTCCCGCAACCTCGACCCGGCGAGCGCATTTGCTTTGTGGATTTCTTGCATCGGGGATTCTCTTTCCCCTCCATGATTTCGTGCGTGGATTGCTGTATGCGTACGGGGTCCAAATGCATGACCTGATCCCGAACGGCGTCCTCCACATCGCGTGCTTTATCACCTTGTGCGAGTGCTTCCTGGGGATGCACCCGCACTGGGGCTTGTGGAAGACCATCTTCAGCATCAAGAAAAACGTGGGTGCTGGTGGCACCTACCCACTTGGCGGCTTCGGCATCCAGGTGCGCAATGACACCTCCTACTTCGCGCTGAAGCAGGTCGATTCCATCCAAGGCTGGCGGAAGAAGTGGTTCTACGTCCGCGTGGAGCAGGAGGGCCTTCCCAACTACGTGGCTGACAAGCCTCTGAGGAAGTCGAACGCCTGGGCGCACATGCTATCGAGTGAAGACAAGGTGGAAGTGGCACCCTGCTGAAGAAGGTTGCCGAGTTGATGAAGATGATGGGCAAGGAGGTGGGTGGCATCCACCTTATTGCCACTTTTGTGAAGATGCGCGTGCAGCCGATACGCCTTCGGGACCACCCAATGTGGGAGTTCCAGGGCGCAGATGACTCCTCCCGCCCGACAAATGAGGAGTTGTTGAAGAACGAAGTCGTTACGAAGGTGCGGTCCGTGACTAGCCTCAGAGCCCCGGACCCCTGCGACGTCGACTGCCCCGTTGCTCCCTACGGGGTTGAGAACCCACTGCCTGAGGTGAGACTTGTCTTGCTTTTTTGTTGTCGATTCTTCTGTGTTGCTGTTGTGTGAGCCATCTTGTGCTTGCTTTGCAGGGTCACCCGAGTCCCTCTTGTATTCCACCTTTGCCTGAAGGTGGGGTGACTTTCGAGGTGGAGTTCCCCAAGGTGCAGCCGGTTGATGAGGATGATTCCGTTCCCTCCGCGACCACCTCACCTGATGAAGAGGTGGAGGAAACGGAGCGGGATGATGAAGAGGAGCACCCACCCAAGCGTCGCCGGCAGGACAAGGCGAAATCAATGGGCTCGCCGTCCAAGAGGGTGGCGCTGGAAGATGATGGCGACTCGGGTTATCCATCGCCCAGCGTGAAGTACCCGATGGAGGTTATTCCGCTAAACGCGACGCCTCCCGCTAGCAGAGTGTCTGAGTTTGGCGGGTTATTCGACACGGACTCCCTGGCAGCGAGAAAGACGAGGAAACAAGGTGAGCACCCTTCTTCATGATATGCTTCTGCCTTCGATTGTGCGCAGTTTTTGAGTTGAACACTCTGCGCGCAAAGCTGGTCGCTGCATGGGTGCATCTCTCCCACCTGTCCAGGAGCAGTCGTCAGCTCCGAGCGGTGTGGAGTCACAACCGAACCTCCAGATGCTTATCCTTTGGCGATTGTGACGACCACTGCGGAGGTCGTGAAGGCTTCGGCTCCTTCCGCTCCGGAAGTGCATGCTCCGCCTTCTTCGAGTGCTGCGTCATTCATTGATCATGTAAGCATCTTCTGGCCTTCTGATTTATCGGGTGCGCGACATCGCTTTCGATGGGAGTAGCCCCCGAGGCTATGTGCAACTAGTATAGTTGTGCATAGGCTCAATATTCATGTGTTCTCGCGCGTTTTGCAGCCCTTCTGCCGCAACCTCATGGAGTCAGGCGCGGCCTACGTCCAGATGGAGCGGGAGAGGGACCAGCTTCGTCTCGATCTGGAGCAGTCGAAGCATGAGTAACTCTTGATTTGCTTTAAACTTGTTGTTCCTCCTGCTTTGCATCCGTTTGACGCTTCACTCTTCTTGCAGGTGACCAGGAAACTGCTGCGAATCGGGTGCTCGAGTTGGAGAAGGAACTCAAGGCTCAACACGGTGATGCCGAGCGAAAGCTGAAGGAAGCCAAGAGCCGAGAGGATGCCATCCTCCGGGGCGAGAAATTGCAGGTTGAGCGCCTGCTAGCGCTTGCCCACGTTGTTGGAGGTACTGCCTCCTTCCCATGTGTTTTTGCTTGTAGTTTGTTCTCTGAATTCAGTTGAATGGGTACTTAGGTTTGCTGTCTGTGCAAGTGCTTTTGGTGTGGCCTCGCCTACGGAGTCGATGGAAGACGATGTCTTGCTGGACCGTGCTGTCAGCACCTTCGACACCATGTGCGCTTACGCCAAGGACGCGCTTGCCAAGTCGACTGGTGCTCTTGTTGCGATGCACAAGAGAGTCTTTACGTAGCGCACAGCACCCGCCAGCGTTGATGGCCTGGCCGTAGTACTTGGCCCGGAGTCTTCCACCATGGCGAACTTCACTCGCACCAAACGGTATGCGGCTCGGAGCTCACCTTCAAGCTGTTGCTGGGTCATGGTGTATCGGGTGACTTCGAGAAGGTCATAGCCGACTTTCCGCAGAAACCCGACGGAAGAACGGCTTCGCTGAGCTCGGTGAAGGACGAAGCGGCGCGGCTGGCAGAGAAAATGGTGGCCATGGTGGAGCATCGTGCTGCCGAAGTTGCTGCGCGTGCCGCTAGGTCTAGGTCAGAGTCGATGTCGTAGGCTTGAGCATTGACCTCATACTTTTTGTTTTGCTTGTAATGAACTGGTGATGCTTGATGTTTCAACGTGAACCTTCTTTTGCACTCTGTATCTGATTGACTGCTCTGCTGGGGGTGTAGCCCCCGAGTGTGCTGCTTTGCTGACTTTGTATTCAGGGTCTCATGTTTTTGACCTTTGCTTTTTGGATAGTCCAGAGCGTCTGGTGCATCTGGCGCTTCTCCTTTCGTGAGTGCGCGGCCTTGGCCTGCTGCCCGGAGCAAAAATGATGAAATCGTCATGTCGTATATGAAGACTCGAATTATGAAGCTGGAGAAGGAGCTGAAGGATGCGCGGGATGAACTGGACGTGCTAAGGGCAAGGCCTGCACCCTCGTCTGAACGAGAGGAGTACTTGATTGGGGAGCTGGACCTGATTAATTGGCAGCTAGAATGTTAGTCCGGCTGACAGGACCTCCAACTGCCAGTTGCTTTCCCTTCGACTGCTTCTCACTTTTGTTTCTTTGTGCTGCCTTTGCAGGTGTGAACCCAGACTGGAGAGCCGAGAGAACTCGTGTAGAGGAGCGCCTGGATGGGGCCATTACCGGCACGGCTTCTGGCTCTCAGTACTTCTGGTCTGACAGACCAAAGGCTCGAGTGCTTGCTGTCTTGCTGGATCACGCCCGGCGAGGCGGCCTGCTGCTGAAGTCGTGCAGGGCTACTCTTGCTCGGGTGCACTGAGCTTTGTTCCCGCATAATGAGCAACCTCAGGGTATACCTGCTCTGCTGACAAGATTCCGCGAAGGTAAAGCCATCAAGGAGTTTTTGCATGCCCAACTTGTTGGAGGGGCCAATGTTGCCTTCGTCTACGTGCGACTCCATCGCCCGAACCTTAACTTGGAGAAGGTTATGGGTGGCCTACCCGAGGAGGAAGATTATGCGAGTACCCTTGTACCTGTGAGGTAGGTTATTGATCAAGTCCATAAGCAGACGGAGCGCCTTGTAGGTCCGCTGGATGCGCCCAAAGATGAGCCTGTAGATTAGGAGGCAAGAATGTGTATGCTCGTTGAGCTAAGTTGTAAATGAATGATGTATATCCATGGGGGGCAGCCCCCAAGTGTATATGTGCGATTTGTTTGTCGTAGACAATAGTTTGTTTGACTGCCTGGATGCAGCCCCCGAGCGTTCGGGTGCAATCGACGTGCCTTGCGTAATAGGACCTGTGCGGCGCAGCCCTCGAGTATTCGAGTGCAGCCTAGGTGTTGTTTGTTTTTGGAAGTGAACCTGTGCGGCGCAGCCCCCAAGTGTTCAGGTGCGACCTAGGTCTTTTTTGTTTGTTGACTTGAACCTGTGTGGCGCAGCCCCAAGTGTTCGAGTGCAGCCAAGTCTTTTTGTTTGCTTTTTGAGGTTAACCTGCACGGCGCAGCACTCGAGTGTTCGAGTGCGGCCTAGGTCTTTTTTGTTTATCGTGAACCTGTGTGGCGCAGCCCCCGAGTGTTCGTGTGCGGCCTAGATCTTTTTTGCTTTTTGACTGTAAAAAGTAAAGGGAGAATGCTTTTGTTTCTCAATCACTGTATATTAAGCTAGCAAGCCGCCTCATTAAAAAAACTTTCCAGTCCCCTTAGGTACCCTGATAAGGAAAAGAGCGCGTATGAAACCAACTGCTTGTAGGCGTTTAAGCAGTAATACATGGATGTGTATGCTATGCGTAGAAACGGCGCAGGTGCGCAACGTTCCACGGGTTGTGGAGAGTTCTCCCGTCTTCGCGTGCTTCAGGCGGTAGGCGCCGCCGTCGATGGTCTCCGTGATGATGAAGGGTCCCTCCCATGGGGAGGCGAGCTTATGCACCTTCTTCTGCTTGAGCCGCAGCACTAGGTCGCCAGGGACGAAGGATCTTGTGCGTAGTCGGCGGCCATGGTAGTTGCGGAGACTCCGCTAGTAGACAGCCGTGCGGGAGAGTGCGATGTCCCGTGCCTCGTCCAGCGCGTCGACGCCGTCTTTGAGTGCTTTGTCTGCTTATGACTCGTCGTAGGCGACCACACGAGTGTAACATCCTAGGATTTAGAGTCCCAAATTAGAGTGGACACACAAGTGTGCATTGCATTCATGCATCAGAAAATTCGAAGAATTTTCGCGCAAATAATTTTAAAACACTAAGTGATTGAAGTTTCACTTGAGTTGGTGGAATTGAAGTAGATCATCGACTTGAGCGTTACAAACTTTGAGATGATCTTGGCTTAAAACCTATTTTTGGGTAGAGAGGTACTCGATAAAATTGTTAAACCCAGTGGGAATATATCTTGTTACATCAAAACATTACCTCAGGAGTGTAACATAAATCTAGTTATTCTTAGGTATCATCTTGCCTAACCTTATATGCTAGACATATCTCTAGTAGATGGAAATCTTTCTAGTCTTAAAGACAAATTGAATTACCTAAAATCTTAACAAAGATCTTTTCACCCTATCTAGTGAATCTTAACTTCTTATCTCCTAATCTTCTTGAAGTTATTCAACGAGGGAAGCATCTCAAGAAAAGAGGTAAAGCAACAAGAAGATTATGAAGAAGGATTGATTAGATATGCATAGTAGTGCTATGCCAATCTATCACAGAGACAATGGGAACTCTTGCATCTGTTATGTTCGCATTAATTTCTCAAGAAATAGTGTGATATTCCAATGTTTGTGTTATATAGAAGTAGTTGGGTGACAAGCTTTGCAACCTTGTTAACAAATCACTTTTGTATGCTCAAACAATTGAGTGTCATATACAAATAAACAAAAGGACAGATAATACATGGTATTTCTCCAAGAGTATGACTATCAGGGAGAAAGTAAAGCTAAAGCATAAAACCATATGATCATCACCCATATGTAATCATCACATGAGTTAACTCTCAAATTCATGTGAGTGTGGGTATGTCTCATAAGAGAGGGGTTCACAAGTTCATCATGTGACCAAGACCATTTGGCTTATTCAAGATTTATTCTCATGAGGAGATAAATCTGGACATGTGGTAAATGGAACCACATGGACTTCTTAGCCAGCAATTGTTTTAGCAACTTGCCTCCACAGAAATAAGATCATCTATTTTTATCAAAGGAGTATATCATCCTTTTATCATCAGAATGAGCTATGGAATTAAGCAAGATTTTGTTCTCATCATTTTACCTATTTATCTTACCATAAGACCTGATCACAGGTAGGACAATTGTAATTTGTGCATCCACAGACATTTGATCATGTTTTCACATGCTTTAGTTGTCAGGGATCACAAGTTAAAGACACCAAGAAAATATATCATGCTTAGCATGCATTTGAATTGAAACACTGTGTATACTCTTTGCAGTCATCACAGGGATCAAATCATGTTTATATTGTTGGACAACAATTTGGTGTTGCCCAGGAACTTATAAAGCACTCAAAACACAAGAGTAAATATTTATATCTCTCTAGAGTTGAAATCAATCAAAGAATTATCTTTAGTATTTGAAAATGACAAGTAGTCACAAATATACAACCAAGCAATATATTTCTTGAGGCTAAGAATAAAATAATGCAAAATAAAAATAGAAGTCATAAACAACAAAAATGATTAAAAGGAAATAAATCAAAATATGTCCAAATTCACTTTATATGTTAAAGGAATTCATAATACATTAAATATTCAAATTTAAAAGTTGGAACAAACTTTCTTGGGAAATTTTAAACATTCCAGGACCTTTCTATAATTTTCCTGTTACAACAAGGTCCTCAAACCAGTTAAAACAAGAACCAGGGGCCTGTTTAAAACTGTTCTTGCAATTTCCAGAAACTACAGGGGGTTTTGTAAAAAAAAATGTTTAATTCTTTCTTCTTCCTCTCGCCAGAAGGCAGAGGACGACGCCGCCGTGCCACCTCCTCCCTGCCTGCTTGCTTCCGCGGATAAGGACCCCGAAGACGTCTGCATCTCGCCCTCTACTCACTCGCTCGCCTCGTCTTCTCTCTCTTCCTCTCTCTGGAGCCAAACGAGCTCAAACCCTAACCTAGCTTTCTCGGGTCGCCGGCAGTTGCCGCCGCTCTGAGCTACGCCGAGCTCCGGCGAGACGCCCTGGAGCTTCGTCATGCTCTCCTCTCCCTCTTGGACAAGATGTGCGTGCTGGGAAGCTCGGAGTAAGACGTATTGCTCCGTCTTCTCCAAGTCCGGCCGCCGGCTGTCGAGGATGGGTTCGTCGTCGTCAAGCGTCCCCGTGCCGTTCCGAGCCCTCCTCTGTGCTCGTGGTGAGCCTAGCTATCTTCCCATGCCCTTAATTTCTTCAATTGCGCGCTGGGTAGTCGCCGTGCCGTGCACTGTCTCCGGCCGCCGCGGAAGCTCGTCGCCGAGCAAGCTCCGGCGACCATTTTGGAGCGGCGCCGCCATCATTTGGTTCGTCTATGTTTGCTCTAGCCAGTCCGTGCCTTCGTTCTTCCCAATTTGTTCCGAATCGTCGAATCTGTGCTCGGCATGGAGATGAACTCCATGGCTGACGTCAGCATGACGTCAGCGGACCAATCAGAAGTTTTCTTGAATTTCTTTTAAAAAAAAAATAGGAATATGACATGTGGGACCAGTTGTCAGATTTTTAATCATTTCTTAAAATGTTTTCTGTAATTATTAAAACTATGACAAGTGGGACCAACTCATTTTAAATATTCCAAAAATAATTTAAATTGCTTAAACTTTGAAAATTGATAACTAATTCATACTAAATCATAAAAATACAAATAATACCTCAAAATATGCACAAAAATAAATCTATAGATTTGTATCAATGAAATTTGTGTTTGAATAAATTTGAATTTATAAAAATGAAATAACTATTTACCTATTCTTTTAATTATGAAGATAAATAAAAATGCTAATTGGAATGTATTTTAACTCAATTCAAAAAGGCTTCACCTGCTTACTTCTAAATTCTAAAATGTGTATTCATTATAAACTGCAATATTCTAATTTCAATAATGATTAATTAAAATGATACTCTATTTAAGAAAATAATTAATAGGATTATTTTCATAATTTTGAAAATAAAGTTATAAGCTTATGAAATTGTTCTACTGTTATTTCATAATCACTTCAAATAAATAAAAATCCAACAACACTTTGAACCACTAAGTTTCCTTTGAATAAATGTTTCACATACTTCATTTACTACTTAATTTCCTTTCATTTATATTTTGGTTAAGTAAAGAAAAATTGGAAACAACTTAAAAATTCATAACTAAATCATTTTAAATCAGAATAATACAAATAATATACCAAAATGATTAGAAAAATAAAATTTATCAGTTTGTCTAAATAAAATGTTTGTTTGACTAAAGTTGAATCATTCTAAAATTGAAACTACAATTTGGTTATTATTTGAAATATGGAATTAATTTAAAATGCTAATTTAGATACATTTTAATTTCATGTAAATTGTTTCACATGTTCTTTATAAACATAAAGATGATGATCAACCCCAAAATAACCATTTAGTATTATGATGTTGTTTTATTTTACCCTTATGCTTAATATGGTATTTGTAGTTAAAGTTTAAAATTCATCATTCTTGTGAAGTGAACTTGAAGATAAAACAAATCTAAAAATAATCACCAAACTCAAACAACCCTCAACCATCGAGAGTTAGTCACGGGGTTTAGGACGATGCATCTCATACTTATGCATAATAGCTTATTGCTTCTTCAAACATTAGTCCTTACCGGACCAATGATGTTTTTTCCAGATTTTGGAGTCTTTATTGTAACGAAGACCTTGGCTGCATAATCTTGCAGTCAAAAAGGCAAGTTCACTCTTGCTCATGTCCTACTTGATTATGTTTATCAAAGTAAATGCAAAATACTATGGTTTATCATTGCATGAAAAAGTAAAACCTATTTTCGAATGATGTGAATTGCTATATATATATTGTTGGCTGGCAGATGGAACCATGGAATGATGTGGTTGGTGGAGGTTCCATTTGCACGGGAAAGTATTACCTTGGACTTAAGAACCAATGCCGTCAGCGTTCTTGCGCCGTAAATGAAGCGTTAACCATGAGACTTGGAATGGGACGGGAAAGTCATCTGTGATCTTCTCCCTTTCGCATGTCAACGGACTGCCAGTTCCTTACGCTGTAGATCTTGCGAGACTACATGCACATGGGTGGGATCCCTTAATTCCCAACGGTAACTGGGGTCTATGATGGTCTGCAAGGGGACACCTAGGTATCTATCGTGAGGGGTAGAACCAGGGGTGATTCTGCTATGCATGAATTGGGTGGGCATGCGGGGTTGTTGGAGAAGCACGGCGAATGGCTTGGATCAACGACTGGGCCCCACACCAAGGAAGTGTGGACGGGAAAGATCGCCCGGTTGTGCAACAAGGCGTTGATCTCTTATGGGTAAAGTAACGCACCTCTGCAGAGTGTAAAAATGTGACATGTTACTCCACGTTCCAGGAAGGAACGGCGAACGCTGCAGGAAAGGAGGCTCCTCAAGGCCCTAGCACCTGTGAATCGATGACGGGCATAGTTTTCTGAAGATAAAATAAATCTTTTCCTAAAAATGTTTTACAAAGTTATGCATGTTCATCCATGACCTTTTGGTATGGATGGTAGCTAGTGCATAAAACACCTTATTCCTTTATATGAACTTGCTGAGTAACGCTCGTGTTGCTCACTCTTTCCTCCGTTGACCCCTGCTTAGATTATTGGAGACAGTAGAAGAAGGACAGGAATCCATAAATCAACCTGGTGGAGTCTGCCGACTAATGAGTAGCGACAACAGTGCAACGGTGGAAACGTCGACAACAATTCCTATGGACAAGATGACTATAATTGGATGGAGGAAAACAACTCTAGACACGGAGATTCGAGTGGATAGATTAGGGCTGTGACACCACAGTAGTGGATTAGGAGTTAGAAGTAGAGCTGGTATCCAGCTTAGTGCTTCGATTTGAGTCTTTTGGGAGTTTCTTTGCACGAGACCTACTTCTGTTTGTAAAGGAGGTTCTCGAGTTTTTGTATTGAATAGTGTTGTAATCCTATAGTGTTACCTTGGACCGACTATGTTTCTGTTGTACTACTCTGAAGGATGTAATATTTATGAAGTGGTCCTTTCGTGAGTATTATGTCAACGACTTGTACACTACAACATGCAGTGGTGTGCTGGGTCACTACAGGTGGTATCAGAGCGAACGACCTTAGGATTAAAACCCTTTTAGGAGACTTGTAGGTTGGTAAGACTATAGGGGTTATCATATTTAACTAAACTCTATATTTCTACAACTATGATGGTTATTCACCTGAGAATAATACTGTCATATTTGTATACACATTTCCTTACCCAACTGGAGTAGATATTCTTATTTACTATTCTATAGTATAATATTCATCTACCTTATTTAATTTCCAACTTGGTATGATCAGTTAAGACTGTCTTGTATCAGTTGATACACCAAATGGATTAATCCATGTCAGTGTTACTTATATGGTATCATTGATAGCCTATCCTATGAAGTAGAACCTATCATAAGTTCGTGATGGAGGAAGTTAGAAGATGTTTGATGATAGTGGTAAATCATCGACATTCAACTATGAAAAGTATGCCAATACCCTAATGATGAAGTTCAAAGGGGATTCACCTGAGTATAGTATAAAGTGTTAAGAAAATTAGGAGATGCATAAACAATGACGGAAGCTACACTACTATTTCTGATGTACCCTGAGTAGTACATGAAGGATCTAGATATGTTCGCAAGTAGATGTTATAGCCAGACGGAAGATCCAAGCTACATGGAGTTTAGTTCCATAGGAAACAAAGCCTTACCACAACTACTCTTTGAGTACTTTGTCTTAGGATTACCCCGTTGCAAATGGGCAACTGGTGTAAATACGAGGCAAAAAGTTGTTTTAGCATAGGACTATAAGGTAATATATACCTATCTTGTAGTGTATAGCATCTAAGCCTGGGTACTTGAGATGTTTTACTCAATGTACTACTTATTTTACGGGCTTATGTTGCATGATTGATATATAACTGCATTTGCGATTTATTGGATCTTATTGGATTTTTGATTGGCTAGGTTGGTACATGAAGTTAGAATTTGATGTACAATGGCATGATTGTTACATTGAGTTCTTCTCTTCATGTTACTAATCTAGAGCTAGTAGGATTCGTGTAAGGGAGAGACGTGTTCTCAGAAGTTTCAAACAACAATGAAAGCTTTTGAAGAGATGGAAGTCAAGATGACCGAAGTAAATGAAGCTACACGTGGTGATAGACCACAATCCACATCATATTTGGATTGGAGATCAGCATCATCAGAACATGGAAGGATGGAGGAACTACGATAGATCAAGGAAGAATATAATCACCATTTGGAAGAGGGCTTACTGAAGATGATATAGTGAAGGATATCAAGCGAGAACTGAAAAATGATGGAAGAAGCCGCAGTATGTAGTCATATATAGTTGGAAGTTGTCGTAACTTGACGGAAGAAATGGGTGTTGGAAGTCATAAGGCACAATTAAACTCTGGAAAAAGATCAAGAAGAAGTAGTACATGACTTATATGTCTAAAAGAGTCATGAAGTTGGTGGTAGAGGAGTATGAAGCAACAAATTCAATACTTAGAGGACAACAACAAAGTATGATATTTAAGCAAGGCAAGATAGTTGTATCATCGAGATCAAGGGGTATGACTCCAACGTTCAATGTTACAACGGACACACATCAGAATCATGGGAAATAAGTTCATTGATTGCCGAGAGTCCATGGAGTTAGTTAGTTGGAAGGTGACCAACAGAGACGGGTGATGTGGGGAAATAGTGAAGTAAGTGCCTAATCAATGTCAATATATAGTGGGATCGATGGCCATATGATTGACATCCTCAGTTTAAGGACTCCGATGGAGGTTGAACTAACCAGATTGAAGAAACATATCGTCTGATCAACCAAAATGAAGGAATCAGATCCAGCAGCAGACATATGAAGAGTTGTTATATCAGCAGAGTTTTGACTAGATGTCCAACGACCTATACCAATTTAGACATAACGTACCTTTTCTGCAAACCATTTTGCAAAAGTTTCTTTCTTAACACTCTTCAACAAAGTGGAGATTAACAAAACCAAGTTGTTGAACTATTTTAGTCAATAGATTAACAAAACTAAGTTGTTGAACTACTTTTGCTATTGAAGGGTCATTCTTTGGTTCTAACCAAGAGTATGACGGAGAAAATGTGTTAACAAAATCTTTTAGTAGTACAGACCACACTACCACTTTACATCACTAGGATGAGAGTTTCATTAAGATTCCAGATGACACGAGAAAAAGAAGACTCCACTAAGTTAGTCCTAAGTAGTAAACCTCAATGTCAACCTTATGAGATTGGACTAGGTTCTGCGACATTGTTTTGGTTTTCTGAAAGAGTTATAAAAATATACCTTAGTGAGACTAATTTAAATCCTTAATATTTTCCAAATAAGAGGTTAGTTATTAAGTGAGAAGTCTTGATACGATTACTAGTAGAACCAACAAGCATTAAACAAAGTCTTGATCCATGGAGTTTGCAGGAAAAGAGATCCAAGAGTGGATTGTACCAGAAGGATTCATGGAGTTCGATAACTGCTATTTGATTCATAAGTCTCATCTTCAATCCGAAACGTAAGAGAGTGCGAACTTCGAGGACGAAGTTTTGTTTTAGTAGGGGAGACTGTAACATCCTAGGATTTAGAGTCCCAAATTAGAGTGGACACACAAGTGTGCATTGCATTCATGCATCAGAAAATCCGAAGAATTTTCGCGCAAATAATTTTAAAACACTAAGTGATTGAAGTTTCACTTGAGTTGGTGGAATTGAAGTAGATCATCGACTTGAGCGTTACAAACTTTGAGATGATCTTGGCTTAAAACCTATTTTTGGGTAGAGAGGTACTCGATAAAATTGTTAAACCCAGTGGGAATATATCTTGTTACATCAAAACATTACCTCAGGAGTGTAACATAAATCTAGTTATTCTTAGGTATCATCTTGTCTAACCTTATATGTTAGACATATCTCTAGTAGATGGAAATCATTCTAGTCTTAAGACAAATTGAATTACCTAAAATCTTAACAAAGATCTTTTCACCTTATCTAGTGAATCTTAACTTCTTATCTCCTAATCTTCTTGAAGTTATTCAACCAGGGAAGCATCTCAAGAAAAGAGGTAAAGCAACAAGAAGATTATGAAGAAGGATTGATTAGATATGCATAGTAGTGCTATGCCAATCTATCACAGAGACAATGGGAACTCTTGCATCTGTTATGTTCTTATTAATTTCTCAAGAAATAGTGTGATATTCCAATGTTTGTGTTATATAGAAGTAGTTGGGTGACAAGCTTTGCAACCTTGTTAACAAATCACTTTTGTATGCTCAAACAATTGAGTGTCATATACAAATAAACAAAAGGACAGATAATACATGGTATTTCTCCAAGAGTATGATTATCAGGGAGAAAGTAAAGCAAAGCATAAAACCATATGATCATCATCCATATGTAATCATCACATGAGTTAACTCTCAAATTCATGTGAGTGTGGACATGTCTCATAAGAGAGGGGTTCACAAGTTCATCATGTGACCAAGACCATTTGGCTTATTCAAGATTCATTCTCAAGAGGAGATAAATCTGGACATGTGGTAAATGGAACCACATGGACTTCTTAGTCAGCAATTGTTTTAGCAACTTGCCTCCACAGAAATAAGATCATCTATTTTTATCAAAGGAGTATATCATCCTTTTATCATCAGAATGAGCTATGGAATTAAGCAAGATTTTGTTCTCATCATTTTACCTATTTATCTTACCATAAGACCTGATCACAGGCAGGACAATTGTAATTTGTGCATCCACAGACATTTGATCATGTTTTCACATGCTTTAGTTGTCAGGGATCACAAGTTAAAGACACCAAGAAAATATATCATGCTTAGCATGCATTTGAATTGAAACACTGTGTATACTCTTTGCAGTCATCACAGGGATCAAATCATGTTTATATTGTTGGACAACAATTTGGTGTTGCCCAGGAACTTATAAAGCACTCAAAACACAAGAGTAAATATTTATATCTCTCTAGAGTTGAAATCAATCAAAGAATTATCTTTAGTATTTGAAAATGACAAGTAGTCACAAATATACAACCAAGCAATATATTTCTTGAGGCTAAGAATAAAATAATGCAAAATAAAAATAGAAGTCATAAACAACAAAAATGATTAAAAGGAAATAAATCAAAATATGTCCAAATTCACTTTATATGTTAAAGGAATTCATAATACATTAAATATTCAAATTTAAAAGTTGGAACAAACTTTCTTGGGAAATTTTAAACATTCCAGGACCTTTCTATAATTTTCCTGTTACAAAAAGGTCCTCAAACCAGTTAAAACAGGAACCAGGGGCCTGTTTAAAACTGTTCTTGCAATTTCCAGAAACTACAGGGGGTTTTGTAAAAAACAAATGTTTAATTCTTTCTTCTTCCTCTCGCTAGAAGGCAGAGGACGACGCCGCCGTGCCACCTCCTCCCTGCCTGCTTGCTTCTGCGGATAAGGACCCCGAAGACGTCTGCATCTCGCCCTCTACTCACTCGCTCGCCTCGTCTTCTCTCTCTTCCTCTCTCTGGAGCCAAACGAGCTCAAACCCTAACCCTAGCTTTCTCGGGTCGCCGGCAGTTGCCGCCGCTCTGAGCTACGCCGAGCTCCGGCGAGACGCCCTGGAGCTTCGTCATGCTCTCCTCTCCCTCTTGGACAAGATGTGCGTGCTGGGAAGCTCGGAGGAAGACGTATTGCTCCGTCTTCTCCAAGTCCGGCCGCCGGCTGTCGAGGATGGGTTCGTCGTCGTCAAGCGTCCCCGTGCCGTTCCGAGCCCTCCTCTGTGCTCGTGGTGAGCCTAGCTATCTTCCCATGCCCTTAATTTCTTCAATTGCGCGCTGGGTAGTCGCCGTGCCGTGCACTGTCTCCGGCCGCCGCGGAAGCTCGTCGCCGAGCAAGCTCCGGCGACCATTTTGGAGCGGCGCCGCCATCATTTGGTTCGTCTATGTTTGCTCTAGCCAGTCCGTGCCTTCGTTCTTCCCAATTTGTTCCGAATCGTCGAATCTGTGCTCGGCATGGAGATGAACTCCATGGCTGACGTCAGCATGACGTCAGCGGACCAATCAGAAGTTTTCTTGAATTTCTTTAAAAAAAAAATAGGAATATGACATGTGGGACCAGTTGTCAGATTTTTAATCATTTCTTAAAATGTTTTCTGTAATTATTAAAACTATGACAAGTGGGACCAACTCATTTTAAATATTCCAAAAATAATTTAAATTGCTTAAACTTTGAAAATTGATAACTAATTCATACTAAATCATAAAATACAAATAATACCTCAAAATATGCACAAAAATAAATCTATAGATTTGTATCAATGAAATTTGTGTTTGAATAAATTTGAATTTATAAAAATGAAATAACTATTTACCTATTCTTTTAATTATGAAGATAAATAAAAATGCTAATTGGAATGTATTTTAACTCAATTCAAAAAGGCTTCACCTGCTTACTTCTAAATTCTAAAATGTGTATTCATTATAAACTGCAATATTCTAATTTCAATAATGATTAATTAAAATGATACTCTATTTAAGAAAATAATTAATAGGATTATTTTCATAATTTTGAAAATAAAGTTATAAGCTTATGAAATTGTTCTACTGTTATTTCATAATCACTTCAAATAAATAAAAATCCAACAACACTTTGAACCACTAAGTTTCCTTTGAATAAATGTTTCACATACTTCATTTACTACTTAATTTCCTTTCATTTATATTTTGGTTAAGTAAAGAAAAATTGGAAACAACTTAAAAATTCATAACTAAATCATTTTAAATCAGAATAATACAAATAATATACCAAAATGATTAGAAAAATAAAATTTATCAGTTTGTCTAAATAAAATGTTTGTTTGACTAAAGTTGAATCATTCTAAAATTGAAACTACAATTTGGTTATTATTTGAAATATGGAATTAATTTAAAATGCTAATTTAGATACATTTTAATTTCATGTAAATTGTTTCACATGTTCTTTATAAACATAAAGATGATGATCAACCCCAAAATAACCATTTAGTATTATGATGTTGTTTTATTTTACCCTTATGCTTAATATGGTATTTGTAGTTAAAGTTTAAAATTCATCATTCTTGTGAAGTGAACTTGAAGATAAAACAAATCTAAAAATAATCACCAAACTCAAACAACCCTCAACCATCGAGAGTTAGTCACGGGGTTTAGGACGATGCATCTCATACTTATGCATAATAGCTTATTGCTTCTTCAAACATTAGTCCTTACCGGACCAATGATGTTTTTTCCAGATTTTGGAGTCTTTATTGTAACGAAGACCTTGGCTGCATAATCTTGCAGTCAAAAAGGCAAGTTCACTCTTGCTCATGTCCTACTTGATTATGTTTATCAAAGTAAATGCAAAATACTATGGTTTATCATTGCATGAAAAAGTAAAACCTATTTTCGAATGATGTGAATTGCTATATATATATTGTTGGCTGGCAGATGGAACCATGGTATGATGTGGTTGGTGGAGGTTCCATTTGCACGGGAAAGTATTACCTTGGACTTAAGAACCAATGCCGTCAGCGTTCTTGCGCCGTAAATGAAGCGTTAACCATGAGACTTGGAATGGGACAGGAAAGTCATCTGTGATCTTCTCCCTTTCGCATGTCAACGGACTGCCAGTTCCTTACGCTGTAGATCTTGCGAGACTACATGCACATGGGTGGGATCCCTTAATTCCCAACGGTAACTGGGGTCTATGATGGTCTGCAAGGGGACACCTAGGTATCTATCGTGAGGGGTAGAACCAGGGGTGATTCTGCTATGCATGAATTGGGTGGGCATGCGGGGTTGTTGGAGAAGCACGACGAATGGCTTGGATCACCGACTGGGCCCCACACCAAGGAAGTGTGGACGGGAAAGATCGTCCGGTTGTGCAACAAGGCGTTGATCTCTTATGGGTAAAGTAACACACCTCTGCAGAGTGTAAAAATGTGACATGTTACTCCACGTTCCAGGAAGGAACGGCGAACGCTGCTGGAAAGGAGGCTCCTCAAGGCCCTAGCACCTGTGAATCGATGACGGGCATAGTTTTCTGAAGATAAAATGAATCTTTTCCTAAAAATGTTTTACAAAGATATGCATGTTCATCCATGACCTTTTGGTATGGATGGTAGCTAGTGCATAAAACACCTTATTCCTTTTATATGAACTTGCTGAGTAACGCTCGTGTTGCTCACCCTTTCCTCCGTTGACCCATGCTTAGATTATTGGAGACAGTAGAAGAAGGACAGGAATCCATAAATCAACCTGGTGGAGTCTGCCGACTAATGAGTAGCGACAACAGTGCAACGGTGGAAACGTCGACAACAATTCCTATGGACAAGATGATTATAATTGGATGGAGGAAAACAACTCTAGACACGGAGATTCCAGGTGGATAGATTAGGGCTGTGACCACCACAGTAGTGGATTAGGAGTTAGAAGTAGAGCTGGTATCCAGCTTGGTGCTTCGATTTGAGTCTTTTGGGAGTTTCTTTTGCACGAGACCTACTTCTGTATGTAAAGGAGGTTCTCGAGTTTTTGTATTGAATAGTGTTGTAATCCTATAGTGTTACCTTGGACCGACTATGTTTCTGTTGTACTACTCTGAAGGATGTAATATTTACGAAGTGGTCCTTTCGTGAGTATTATGTCAACGACTTGTACACTACAACATGCAGTGGTGTGCTGGGTCACTACAACGAGGTGCGTCAAACCACAGATCGTATGGCATGACTGCTTCGGCGCCATAGACCATGAAGAATGGAGTGTATTGGGTTGATCAGTTTGGCGTGGTCCTTAGGCTCCATAGAACCGAAGGTAACTCTTCCACCCAGGCACCCGCGGCGCGCTTGAGTGGCACCAACAGACGTTTCTTGAGGCTGCTGCAGACTAGGCCGTTTGCTTTCTTGACTTGTTCATTGGATTGAGGATGCGCCACGGAGGCGTAATTGAGTTTGATGCCCTGATCCTTGCAGAAATCCTTGAACTCGTCGGCTGTGAAGTTTGTGCCGTTGTCGGTGATGATGCTGTGGGGGATCCTGAACCTGAAGATGATGGATCTGATGAAGTTGACCGCAGTTGAGGCAGTCGAGCTTGTTATGTGCACGGTTTCGATCCACTTTGTGAACTTGTCGACTGCCACCAGGAGATGTGTGTGTCCACCACGGGATGATTTCCTCAACGGGCCCACCATGTCATGTCCCCATTGGGTGAAGGGCCAAGCGAGTGGAATCGTTTTCAGCTCTGATGCAGGTGTGTGCGGCTTGGTGGCGAACTTCTGGCAGCCTAGGCACTTCCTGACTATGTCTTCGGCTTCCTGCATCGCCGTGGGCCAGTAGAATCTGGCTCGAAAGGCTTTGGCAACCAGGGCTCGACTGCTTGCGTGATGTCCATAGGTACCCGCATGGATGTCGAGTAGTATTGCTTTGTCGTCCTCTGAGTCGATGCATCGCTGTAGGATTCCCGATATGCTGCGTTTGTACAGCTCCCTGTTTATGATCATGAAGGCCTTGGAGCGGCGTGTGATGCGCCTTGCCTCTGTTGTGTCCACCGGCAGTTCTTGATGCATCATGTATGCGAGGAAGGAATTCGTCCATGTTGGCTCGACGAAGAGGACTTCTATGTGATGGTCTTCCGTGTCAGGTACTGCGGGGTCCTTTGCTGGTAGGTCTTTGGCGCTCGTTGCTGATGTAGAGGGTGTTGTTGGTTGCTTAATGTAGCGCCCCGACCCGACTGCTATACACTGATGTTGTGTGTCGCCGGTTAAGCGATACAACCGGAGGTTACGGGTTTACCAATCCCCGGCCAAAACCTTTGGCAGGCGTTGCTCGGAATGGATCATCGGCAACGCAACACCCCGATTGATGCCTTAACACAGGCACAACCCTCAATGCATAATAGAGAGATCAAGACTTGTGGAACAACTGGCACATCACAGACTCTACGACTCAAAGCATTATAGTTCAACTCTTATAATAGAGAAAGATAGCAAATATTACAACCAGAGGTTACAGACCCAACAGTACATCATGCGGAAGCGAATTAAGTTGTTCTAAACAACAAGATCCAAATTATGGCCTAAGAGGCCTATAGATAAACATTCCAGCGCCAGCCGTTCCGGAATGTCCCAAGCTGCCACCTGGGAACCCCAGACTACTCGTCGACGTCCACATAGAACCCACCTTCAGGGTCGGTGAAGTCCTCCACTGAAATCAAATAAACAACGTTGAGTTCGACGAACTCTGCAAGATTATTAGAGCTACTAGCTCGATGATTGGCTTTCAGAGGTTTTATGGCTGTTTTGCATAAAGCTGGTTTTCTTCATAAAAGACATCTGGCATCGACTAATCAGAATATTTTCGAAAGGGGGTAAGAAGTAAACTCTTTTCTCTTGATCAACTTTATCAACAACCACCATCAATCACCTCACCTGTCTACCAAGGCACCTCCCCGAATCACCCTCGAGGAAGTCAACCTTACGAATCTTGGTAGTACCTTTAGTACTCAGGTTTTAATCATTCCGTTCAAGTTTCTCTATGGTCTTACCTTCACTTCCCAAGTTCGTCCATAACCACGGACACGGCTTTTCGAAAAGATTTAACCCTGCAGGGGTGTACAATGTTTACCACGCGTACCGTCCGGCCCATTACCTAGCTTTTAGCTCTCTTCCTTGGAGAGCCGGCTGGGTGGGAGCGGTGTCGACTTCTCCCTCGTTAAGGACTAACCCAGGATCATCAGTGAGGACGGAGCAGCGGATCCAACACCCTGCCCCGTGGGCACTTATTTTTCTAACACCACCATCCTCATCCCAGTTCATACCACCATCATCACGCACGCGCAAATAGAAGCTCAAACTAGAGGGCCCTGGCTAGTCCCGCCCGAGTTATTTAGTCTATGAGGGTTCCTGCACTGCGAATGCATAGGCCTCACGCATGGTTGCACGCTCAGTCTTGGTTCAAGAGGTAAAGAACTCGCACCTAGGCGGCGAGAACGAGACAACCCACCACATTCCCCGTGGCCTCTCATCCCCGCCTTTAGCAATTTATTATCCGTCACCACCTTTTCCATCACATCCGGCCATTCCATCAACTGTTCCAACATTGAAACATCCACCGGACATTTAAACATCTAAACTAAGCATGGCTAAGCATATACATAGAGAGTGTAATTATCTCGGCCAACACTCCAATCCTATGGATATTAGGAAGGATACAGGTAATGGCAACAGATTTCTAATGCAACTAGTAGGATACTCTAATCTAAACAAAAGACATTTGGAACCGAATGCAATATTATAGTGGGGAAAATAATTACGGAAATATAGGAGGAGACATGCTCAGAGGGGGATTACGCTTGCCTTGTTCAGGGGGCTGATAATACGGTTCGTCGGGGTATTGCGGTGGCACCCCGACTGATTGATCTATCGATGCATAAAAACACCGGAAGGACAACAATCAATAATCACTCATGCATAACAAATGCAATGCTCAAACACATGATGGGATGACATTTTAATGCACTGAAATTAGCTAACAAGTTAAATGGGGAGCAAGGAAAATATTTCTATCAACTAAAACAATTAACCCCATAATTATCTTAGTGTTTCCCCCTAACTTCTAAAAAGTGCAGTACATTAAGTGTGCTCAAATATGCATGCAAATGATGTTATGGGTTAGTTCATATTATTCTGAGCATTTTGATGTATTAAACACATTTTTCTGATTAACCGATAAGAAGTTATTGTATTTTCAATATTTGATTTAATCTGCCATTTTACTAACATCACTTAAATAGCAGCAAAACTAATTATCCATGCTTGGTGAAGTGGTGAAACATGAAGTATATTGAGTGCTGAACATTTTGGTATATCACACTTAATTTTTGGATCAATATTTTTAAAGTTATGGATTTTCCAAAATCATTTCCTTTTCTGCCATTTTACCAAAGTGCAAGAAAAAGTTATTTCCAGTGTTTAGTTTAACATGGAAATGAGGTTATGAGGTAAAGTTATTCCTCCTGATCATTTTGGTATATTATTTGCAGTTTTTGGATTAGTATTCGAAAAGATATGGAATTTACAAGTTTAATCATTTTTCTGATCTTTCTTTTATTCTCCCAGAAATTGGACCGAAACGTTTTGCACGCATCGCGGGCTAGCCACAGCCACTGACCAGTGGGCCAGTGGCCACGCTGGCAGCCACGCAAGCACGGGGCCCACGGCCACGCTGGACCGCGTCAAAGCCATGACCGGCGCGCGCTGGGCGCGGTGACCGCGCCGGCGACACGCTCGGCTCCGGCGGAGGAGCGCGCGCGTGGACGATCTACGGGGTGTATTCGACGCGTGCGGGCACGGCGAGCATTTCTACGGTGGCGCTGCTACCTAGTGGTCATCGGAGATGCCGGAAGCGACCGCGACGAGCGGCGGCTGTCGGCGAGCTACGGCGAAGCGACTTCTACTCGTCGAACTAGAGCGCTAGGAGAGGAACTGATATGTCCCGGAGGACAGTGTGCTCACCCTTGACGCGTGGGTGTGCTCGGCGAAGACGGAAGGGTACCACAGTGGTGGCGCGAGCTCGTCGGAGGCGCGTCGGGGTCGGAGAAGAAACTGCACGGCGGCGTCGATTGCGGGCTCCTCCCGTCGATTCCTTCTGCGTGGAGGTAGAATACGACGATGCGGAGCTAGTGGTGGTCCGCGATCTGTGTCTAGGGCTCTCAATCGTCGGCAGCGGGCTCAGCCATGGAGCTAGGGTTCGGCTCGAGAAAGGAGCGAGGGGGAGAGCTGGGAAAAGATCCGGGGAGAGGGAGAGAAGCTGCCCCGGAGTGCTCTTATCTCCTCGCAGGGGAGAGGCTTGCAAGGGGGGGCCGGGCGGCGCGACGCGGGTGGGGAGCACGGCAGGGGGGCCTCCTTCTCCCGCTGGCAATGGCGCACCCGTGTCGGGTGGGAGGAGAGAGATGACATATTTTCGAAAACCCCCTGCGTTTCTTTTCCTCTTTTCAACTAAGTCCTTTTCAGCTCTGGACTAAGTAAACAGCATTGTATTTGAATTATTTGGGACACTTAAACATTTCAGAAAAATATGAAATTATTCATGTAGCCTCCCCTTAGCTAGTAGAAGCTCCACAAAAATTGGGGTTTAAAAATAAAATGTTTTGAGCAAGATTTGTTCATAGGGTTTGATTATGGCAATTTTGCTAATTCCAAATTTATAATTCCTTAGAATTTTCAGAGCAAGTTCAAAATATTATTTCTGAACTCTTGGAACTTCCTTGACAAATATGGATTAGCATTTGTATTTGTGTTTGTCAAAAACAAACACATTTGAATTGCAGGGATTCAATTTAGTTGGTGCCCTTGTTTCCATTTGTTTTAATTTGTTTTCATCACTTTGTTCACTTGAACACTAAAAACAAATAATGCTATGATGCATGAATGAATGCAAAAGTGAAAATTTGGTTCCCAATTTAGGTTCACAAACTTGGGGCTGTTACACTTAAGCTTGATAGACCATTGTTTGATGCACTCGACGAAGACTCCAGGTGTGACTGGGGCTTTGGTCGAGCCGAGGTTGGCTAGCACGTCTGCTTCTTCGTTACTGTCGCGGCCCATGTGCCGCAGCTCGCAACCGTCAAAGCTGCCCTCCATGATGTTGTAGAGGTCCCGATATGCAATCATGTTCTCTGTTGTAGCATCGCACTCCTTCATGGTTTGCTGCACGACGAGGTTCCAGTCCCCGTAGATCATGAGGCGAGTGGCGCCACAGTTCTTGGCCATCCGCATGCCGTGTATCAGGGCTTCGTACTCTGCCTCGTTGTTTGAGGGCTTGGGGAAATCCATCTGCAGCACATAGCATAGCTTGTCACCCTTTGACGATTTCAAGATGATGTCTGCCCCTGCACCCTCGAACTTCTTGGAGCCGTCGAAGTACATGCTCCATGCGTTGGACAGGTCGGGTATATCTGGCAGCTGAGCTTCTATCCATTCGGTTGTGAAGTCCGGGAGCACTTGAGCCTTGATTGCTTTGGGGTGCATGTAGTTTAGGTCACACGGGCCTAGCTCGATGACCCACTTGGCGACTCGTCCCGTCGCGTCAGGGTTGATGAGGATGTCTGATATCCCCGAGGCGCTAACCACTGTGATCGGGTGCTCGGCGAAGTAGTGGACCACCTTTCGTGAACTCATGAAGACGTCGTAGGCTAGCTTCTGATAATGCGGTACCGCTGCTTGGATACGGAAAGCACCTCGCTGAGGTAGTATATGGGCTGTTGCACGCGATGGGCGTGGCCTTCTTCTTTGCGCTCAACGACGAGGACGGTGCTTACCACCCTGTTGGTCGCTGCGACGTAAAGGTATAGAGGTTCCTTCTCGTGTGGAGTGACGAGCACCGGCGGAGTCGCCAAGACTTGTTTGAGGTGTGCGAAGGCTGCTTGCTCTTCTGGCGTCCACTCGAATTTGTCGGACTTCTTCATCAGTTGGTATAAAGGAAGTGCCTTTTCACCCAACTTACTAATGAACCGGCTAAGTGCTGCAACTCGTCCGGCTAGGCGCTGAATTTCCCGAAGCTTGGTCAGGGCTGGCATTGTCAGGATTGCTTCTATCTTCTCCAGATTCGCCTCGATGCCTCGTGCGGATACGAGGTACCCGAGTAGTTGCCTAGCTGATATGCCGAAGACGCACTTCGTTGGGTTGAGCTTGATTTTGCAGAGGTTGAGCGCGGCGAAGGTTTCGCGCAGGTCGTCGAGGAGCGTGTCCTCTCGCTTGGTCTTGATGACGATGTCGTTGACATAAACTTGGACGTTGCGTCCGATCTGGTCCTTAAGACAGGACTGCATAATATGCTGGTACGTGGCACCAGCGTTCTTGAGCTCGAAGGGCATGGTTGTGTAGCAGTAGACACCATGGGGTGTGATGAAGGTTGTCTTCTCCTCGTCTTCGACTTTCATCCTGATCTGGTTGTAGCCTGAGTAGGCATCTAGGAAGGATAGGCGTGCACAGCCTGCTATCGAGTCGACGATCTGATCGATGCGTGGAAGCGAAAAGTGGTATTTCGGGCAACACTTGTTGATGGCGGTGAAGTCGACGCACATGCGGAGGATCTTCATGTGCTTCTTTTCGACCAGTACTGGGTTGGCGACCCAGTCTGACTTCTTGATTTCTTGGATGAACTTGGCGTGAAGTAGTCTGTCGATCTCTTGCCCTATGGCGACGCGCTTCGGCTCGGAGAAGCGACACATGGATTGCTTGACAGGTCTTGCATCTTGATAAATCTGTAGAGCGTGCTCGGCGAGTTCCCTGGGTACACCTGGCATGTCCGTTGGACACCAGGCGAAGATTTCCCAGTTCTCACGCAGGAACTCGACGAGCGTGCTTTCCTATGCGATAGACAGGCTTGATGACACGAGGACCGTCTTGGTAGGGTCCGTCGGGTGGACTTGGTGTGCTCTTTTGTCATTGGTCGTGCTGAAGGCGACGTCGGGTGCCGGTTTCTTGCTTGCAGGGAAGAGGGTCTTGTCGTTGTCGAGTGACAGCTCTTCGAGCTGCTACTGCAAGCCGAAGGACTCGGAGATCTTGCTGAAGTCACGGTCGCATTTGTCCGAGCGCTCGAAGTCGCCGCGCAACGGTTATGACTCCCTTTGGTCCTGGCATCTTGAGCATGAGGTAGGCATAGTGCGGAACTGCCATGAACCGGGCGAACGTCGGGCGCCCAAGTATAGCGTGGTACTTTGATTTCCAATCGACCACCTCGAAGTCGATCATCTCCTTTCTGAAGTGCGCAGGCGTGCCGAAGATAACTTCGAGTGTGATGGTTCCCTCGGGGTAGATTGCCTTCCCAGGTACTATGCCGTGAAAAGTGCTATCTGACTTCGCTAAATTCTGTAGAGACCTGCCCATCTTCCGGAGGGTGTCGACGAAGATGATGTTGATGCCACTGCCACCATCCATGAAGACCTTGGTCATGTCATACCCTCCTATATGTGCTTCGAGTACCAACACGGCGTGGCCTGGGCGCGGTACCTTTCGAGGGTGGTCCTCTCGAGAGAATGTGATGCTGGTATCCGATCCTTTGAGGTACTCTGGTACGGCCGGTGGGCTTGCAACGGCCTGGTAGACTTGTCGTGTGATCAACTTCTGGCACCGGTTTGATGGGTGTCCCTTCTGAATCATGTTCATCTGACCACGAGCTTGAGGGTACTGATCCCCTACTGTAGGAGGTGCTTCCTGCCGTGGCTGGTGCTGGATTGCTCCTGCCATATGAGCGGGTTGAGGTGCTGGCACGGGTGCTGGTGCTGGCGGCGCCGGGATAGCCAGTGGCGTGGTTGGTGCGGGAGCCATTATCCTGGTGAACGCTCCATGCATGCGATGCATCTTCCGGTAGTCTTTTAGCAGGTGGCTGGAGATCAGCTTGCCGGTTTCTTCGCTTCTGAACATGTGGAACTTGCATGGTTGCTCGAGCTCTTCTTCAGGTGTAAGGTCTGGCCGCGGGTTGTTGCGGGTCTGGCGACGCCACTCGCGCCACTGGTTCCTGTCACTTCGATAGTCATCGCGGCCTCGACTGTTCTGGCGACTGTTGTCGTGGCTTCTGTCCTCGCGGGGGTCAGAAAACCTGGCCGCTACTAGTTCGACTGCCTCGCCTTTTGTAACGAGGTTGTCGCTTGTGACGTCGGTCGTTACCACGGCTGTCTATCCGGTTCCAGCTGCTTGGTCTGCCCTCTTCCTTCGGCGAGTGAGGGGGCTCGTTGCGTACCGAGTCCTCTCCGTCTGCCCACTGGTTGGCGATCTTCATGAGTTCGACTATGGAAGTTGGCTAAAGGCGGCCAAAGGCCTCTCGAAGGTCGTGTCGGATGACACCGCGAACGAAGGCGTCCATTGCTCTATCTTCTGAAACGATTCCGATGGAGTTGCGCATGAGGGTCTAGCGCTGGATATACGATCGCAGTGTCTCGTCCTTTCGCTGCTTGCAGGCTTGCAGTTCTGCAAACATCGCGGGTCTTGAGTATGTTCCGAGGAAGTTCTTGACGAAGGCATCTTCGAATTGGTCCCAAGAGCTGAAGGAGTTACGGGGCAAGGTTTGGAGCCAACCACGCGGTGAGCCCACGAGCATCAGCTATATGTACTGCATGGCTGTTGTTGAGGTGCCTCCTTGACAGTTGACCGCTATGATGTAGTCATTGAGCCAGAGCTTAGGGTCCTGTGTGCCATCGAACTTGACTGACTCGGATGTGAGCTTGAAGCCTCGTGGCATCCTTGTGTCGCGGATATGGAGGCTGAAACATGAAGCACCGCAGGGCTCGTATTCGCCCTCTGAGTAAAGTTCTTGACCCGGGTGTTGACGGGTCGCTTGGCACGGCTACGGTCGACCTGCCGCTGCGTAATGACGTTGCGCGCGTCTTCTCCGTCCTGCAGGTGTCGGGTGGGCCGATTTTCGCGTGCTGCGCGTTCTCGGTCGCGTCGGTCTCGATCTTCACATGCATGGTTTGTTGCTGCAGGCAGGTTCTCTGTGATTAGCGCCTCTTCTGCTAGGTGAAGCGCCTTGATTTGTTGCTTGTGCAGGGCTGCGCGAGGGTCACCCTCCGGAGGCTGTATTGCTCTCAGGTACGTGCCTATTGATAGGAGGGCTCCAGCGGTTGTTTTGGGGATGGGTATCTCGTCTGCGTCTTCGGTCACGACGTATGACTCGAGGTTGCGGGTGGTCCCTGCCCTCTCGGCATCTGTCATCAGGCGAGCGCGCGATCGGTGGCGCCTATTGTTTGACGTTTCTGCAGGTCCTGAGGATGAGAAGGAATAGGCTGCGCGTCGGGCACTCGACTCGTCGGCGAGCTCTTTGCGTCTGGCTAGTTTAGCCTTTTCTTGCAGCAACTTCTCGTTTGCCTTCCACACCAGGTATTGGTACGCCATCATCTCCTCTCGGGTCGCCTCCAGAGTAGGGAAAGTGCAGTCCTGGACGTGCTTTAGGGCTTGGATTCCCATCTCCCTGGTGATCACCAGGGTTGCAATTTTGTCCGGCATTGTGACCTCCATCGGATATACAGGTTCCTCGCGGCGGGCGCTGCCTCCGGGGTCCCTGTTGTCTCTGTTTGGGGTTGAACCCACCATGAAAACTTGGACAGGGTAAGACTGCGCGGTCGAGTACGCGTTGCTGCTGCTGCGGAGCCGAAGATGGAGGCGACATGATAGATACCGCAGTCGGTGCAGAACTCTTCCTGCTGGGCCTTGCCGGAAGCAGCAGCTGATGCTAATGTGGACGCCGGATTCGATGGAGACGCGGTCGATGGTGACGTAGATGCGAGCTCCGTAGTTGATGGAGACGCGGGCGAAGTAGTCGAAGCAGGCGCGGTCTCCGTAGTCGATGAAGACGCGGGTGAGGTAGTCGACGCAGATGCGATCTCCGTAGTCGATGAAGGCGCGGTCGAAGTAGTCGAGGCAGGCGCGGTCTCCGTAGTTGACGAAGACGCGGGTGAGGTAGTCGACGCAGTTGCGATCTCCGTAGTCGACGAAGACGCGGTCGAAGTAGTCAAGGTAGGCGCGGTCTCCGTAGTCGACGAAGACACGGGTGAGGTAGTCGACGCAGATGCGATCTCCGTAGTTGACAAAGGCGCGGTCGAAGTAGTCGAGGCAGGCGCGGTCTCCGTAGTTGATGAAGACGCGGGTGAGGTAGTCGACGCAGTTGCGATCTCCGTAGTCGACGAAGACGCGGTCGAAGTAGTCGAGGCAGGTGCGGTCTCCGTAGTCGACGAAGACGCGGGTGAGGTAGTCGACACAGATACGATCTCCGTAGTCGACGAAGGCGCGGTCGAAGTAGTCGAGGCAGGCGCGATCTCCATAGTCGACGAAGACGCAAGTGAGGTAGTCGACGTAGTTGCGATCTCCGTAGTCGGCGAAGACGCGAGTCCCGCGGCCGGTGAGGGTGTGAGGTTGTTGAGTCGAAAATTTCCCCACTTGTTCACATGGAATTGCATGCTACCAAAAGTTAGGCACCTACCTCCATAGAGATCGGCATACACCGATCGGTGGGCCAGCGAGTAGGGGTAAAATTCGTAGGAGCCGAAGCGGATCAGCTTCTCGACGGTCGGCGCGTCGATCGTCATTGCGGATGGAGCCGGTGCAACCATGATTCCAACACTTTTCGTTCCCACAGACGGCGCCAGTTGACGTGGGGTGGCCACGGCAAGTCACAGGGTCGAGTACCCCAGGTTGATTGAGAGGGAGAAATATGAAGAGCTGGTAGTTACCATGGCTGACAAGCAAGACCATTTACCCAGGTTCAGGCTCCCGGAGGATAACACCCTACTTCCTGCTTGTCTGGTATTGATTATCGGAGGTGTTACAATGGCGATCCCGGCGAGATATCGATCTCGCTAGGGTTTTTGTGGTGGAATAGTAGCGTGCCCTAATCGGCGGCCCTCCCAGCCTTTATATAGGAGGCTGGGTCTCTGGAGTTCGCAACCGACTAGGTTTACAGGTAAGGTAGGTCTCTACCGCCATAAGCTACGCCTTCCTTGGGACGTACTCTGTCTTCTTTGGGCCCCCTTCGTGGGTCATGAGTGTTGTCATCAAGTAGGCCACATGCTGGGCCCTAGTCCTTGCGTGCACCAGGTATCTTCATGGTGGGGCACCCGATAGGTATGCCCACGTCAACGGCTGGTTGATATATTGGCAGACACCTGCGAAATTTTCAGCTTCAAATATTTAGGATAACTAAGCTAAGGGTGGCATATCTAGTGCTTCTGTGTCACCTAAAAACCAAAACATTGTCTGAAAGTTATCAAAAAACGAAAAACAATGACAACATTGATGCATTATTATCTACCGTTCTACAAAACACAAATTCCTATTCATGGCTTAACAGCAACAATGAAAATTACAACTATGAATAGTACCGCAATTCAAATATGGTGTATGGGTACTATTCACAGTCTAATTTACCTTTTATTTCTTGAGCTGTAGATCAAGTTTCGTAATGAAATTTAGGGGCCTGGCAAAGGTTGTACCGATTTTGCCCTAAGATTTCACATTTTAGAGAGGAGTCCAATAGGTGAATAACAGATATAATATATTTCATAGAAAAATTTCGAATATTTTGACAACCATACTAAAAACATAGAATGTATATTACATCTCGGTTTGATGTCTTAACCACAGACACACTTATTCATTCAGAACATAAGTTTCACATGATCATACTATATTTGACATTAAGTTCCATAAAACCACACTTCAAAGCATGCATCTGACAGAACCCCACCTCATTTGACATGAAAACACACAGTTATAAGTTATTCAACGCTCTTTAGATGTCATTTGCTCCTTTTCATTGCGTTTTCTTTTCCAATTTTCAATGATTGGAAAAGAAAACGCAATGAGTCCAATACTGTATTTAGGTTGTAGTCAAGCCAACATCCCGCAATGATGGAAGCAAGGTATCCCAACTCATATGTGACCTTCAAGATACAAGATGCATTTGAGTTTCCAACTCGAGGCATCATAAATCCTACAAGAATAAAGCACCTGAAAAAATGGTTGAGAAGAAGCAATTAGTATAGGTAAGGCACTTAGGTTTGAGTAAATGTCGATACTAGAAAATAACAAACAAGTCAAATGAGTTAATAAAAAAGCATAGCTCAGATCGTAGTGGCAAGCATATTCAGCAAACTTCGTAAACTGTGGTTGGTGTCGCTTATCCGAGAACACTAATGAAGAGTAGTTTTTCCTAACAACATGTCACTCATTAGTTTCTTCAATTTGTTGTTGAGTGACTATTGTTGTCTCTAATAATATGAGAATACCGAAAAATAAATAGTGTCACATCCCACAGTTCGAAGAAAAATAAAGTCATGGCGTACGGCACAACAATACACACAGAAATCTCAAACCCTGCAGTGCTAGAACAGCGAAAGAAAGATTTAGTTTAAAAATATCAGTAAGGTTCTCATGCTTTTAAAAAGTGGTAGCTGCTGAATCCATTAGTCTGTAAAAAAAAGTTAGATTACAGAACACAGAATAAATCAAATTATAGGGCAGCTTCACGCAAGCCAACTTTACGAAAGTAACTCGCAATAAAAAGCTACGACACAGACCTTGGACCATCTCCTTTCCTCGTCTACAGTAGAAAGGCGATTTCTTGAATCTTCCCCGCGCGATCCACCTCACCGCCGCCGATCCGGTGGATTCTTCGCCCTCCGGCGGCCGCTTCGGCGGCGGGAGGACGGTGAATCCCCGGATCCGGTGTGTACATAGCGTAGGTTCTCATAGGGCGGTCGGCAGCGCTGTGGAGGTGGCGGCGGTGCTGATGCGGTTCGCCAGGGCGGTGGTCCCCTTCGTCGGTGGTGGTGCTCCGGTGGAGTTCTGCCGTCGGCCTGCCGTCTTTCGCGTGCTCGTGGCTCCTCGAGGTGCGGGCCACGCCAATCCCTCGCCGGAGTTCGCGGGACGGCGGCTCCGGATGTGAAGAATAAAGTAGGTTCTACTGGTTTGCTACAAGGCGATGGCGACGACGGCGCAGCATGGAGGTTCCTAGGAGCTAAGCTTCGTCGACTTCCGGCCATGGAGGGGCTCCTTCTTGTCCAAGGCGTTTGCGAAGGAGTGGTGGCGGCGCGCCGGCGATACGTGCTGAGCTTCGTTTTCGACATCGGGATCCTGAGGGCTTATTTGTAATATCTTATGTTTTCTGGATCTTTCTGTAAAAGACTTTGTGGCAATATCAGTTAATCTTTTCCGCTAAAAAAAGAAAGTAACTCGCAATCTGTAGAACAAGGATAGCACATAACAGGGCTAGAAGTGGCAACTCAAGACCAGGACAATCAACAGCATACTACTTCCTACCGTGTGAAGCTCTTAAGCTATGTAGATGCGTTTCAGAAACGAAGGATTCGTCCCAACAAGTACAAGGAGGATGGTCTCTCCTAGCAGGGGTTGATCTATGCTCTATGCTGGTTGGGCAATCGAGAAGGTCCACCAGTAGGATTTAACTAATCGGTATCATCCAGAAGAAAACTAATGGCTGGACGAAAACAAGCAAAGCTCATACCTGAAAACCAAAGGGAACGGTGATGGCGGCGGCGGCGACGACGACGACGCGCGTGAGAGGCAGGTCAGGTCAGGTTCGAGCAGGTTAGTCGCGAGATGGAGCCGACTTATTAGCTTATCTCAGGATCGGGTTCGCTCAGGTGACTCGGCCGGCTTTCGTTCCGGACTTCTTGTTCAGCCCAATTCAGGTTTTAACACCAACCCAAACCCCACGGTCTCGGAGTCAGCACAACTGAGGTTGAACCGGAGTCAGCTGGGGATCACCCGACATTAGTCTGAACCTGGAAACTTGTGAAATTGCTTTAAGAAAATTGTCCCTCCGATCCTGAATACTTGAAGCAGAATGTGAGCTATGTGAGTATAAATTTGTGAACAGATCGCGACATTTAAACGGGATCATAGGGAGTAGTGAACTTGCGTGTTGCCATATCGATTGTTCACCACCCATCAAGCCCGAACACTTGCTAACTGCTAAGGCAGTTGCCAGACCGACCAAAAACGATTCAGTAGAAACACGACCAACTATACTGTGCGGATCTTTGTGAGTCAAACTCAAAATATGCAAATCAACGCAAAAACACATGCAAATGAGCAAAACACCTACTCCCTCCGTATCAAAATATAAGACTCTTACGGAGGGAGTACTACCAAAGGTAGTAGAACATTTGGATCATCACCGGTGAAAGCTACAACGACATTGAGCAAGCTTGGAACCGGATGTCAATGAAGGGGACAGCTATAACAAGCTATGCATCAGTCTTTCACAGCGCCTACGAGACTACCACGCAGGAGGGAGGGAGCACAGGTTCTACAAGAATCCACATCCGCTAGCTGCGCCCTTGCGCAGAAAAGGACACGGACACATGGTGTATTTTGATCAGATTTGGGTCAGTGACGGCTGTTGCAGCCCTGAAGGAGGTATAGCCTACGGCCTGATCTTCTTGGAGCTGCTGCAGTCGGGGCACTTGTAGTGCTTTATGTGGTCCGCTTTCGCCGGGGTGATCCGCACGCACTTGCCGTGGAACCACCGCTCGCAGATGTCGCAGCCGATCCAGAACTCGTCCGCGTTGTACAGGCCGCCGCAGGTTCCGCAGAAGGTTTTGCTGTGTTCTTCCTCTCCCTCCTCGTCGTCGTCATCGTCGTACTCTTCTCCTCTTCGAGCGACTGGCCTCGACTTCTTTGCCCGTACATCGTCTTTTCGCTGCTGCTAAATAAATAAATAAAGGGCTCAAGTTCGGTTCACAGACAGGATTTTCCGATTCTGAAATTCCAACAAAAACACAAACTAATGCGGGGGTGATCACTCTGTCTGTACCTTTGGCTTTGATGAGTGTCTGGATTTGCCGCTGCTATCAACACCAGATCTGTCCCTGCTGTGCTTCCTGGCAACCATACTTTCATACACGTTTGGTTGATCGTTGATCATGCTGAACAAGCGCTTCCTGACAGACAAGAACACAGAATTGTTGGACTGGCGACAGGTTGCAGCTAAAGCTTTCAGACAAACTTGAGACCACATATCTTAAGAACTACTATTTGACAGAACACTTCCTTAAGGAGTGGAGTAACATTTCTCTTGGACAAAAGGGGGCAAAAAAAAAGAGAGACAAGAATAATAATATAACCAGAAGAAACATGGAATTTGTGGAAGTACTGAAAATGACCCGGTTCAGGAAAAAAAGACGGGAGTATCAGTTTCCTCGTGCAATCAGTAACAGCTAAAAGATTTTGCAGAAACTTGACAGCTACACGTGACAACTAAATGACAGAACATTTAACAGACAAGACATCAAGAACAAAATTAGCAAGTCATTGAACTGGTTTGTGCATGCAATCAATTATCCTGAGTGATCTTCTTAGTTCTAATATTTTAGTGCTTACACAAAGGAATGGACTGTAAATAGATTGCTCGCATGGCAAGCCACCTACATTGTACATTGTAGGTATCAATACAATGAAAATCTGTCAAGCCTTCTGAAACAATTTGTTGTGAACGAAGCAATCCAAGTAGGCAAAAGTACAAATTTTACTATGATGAGTAAGACAGGAGTAAATGGACATTCTAATGAAAAGTAAATCCAGTTCTAAGTAAAGTGTTTAACAAACCATAACATGAGATTAATAAAGAATATTGTGGTCCAATTGTCAATTTCCAGAGATGAGATGATGAATGACAGATGGAAAGGATTGATGGTGGCGTGCGATACTGAAGTGGAGATTGTTTAAGTTACTTTGTTTTCTTTCATTAACATTAGCCGCATTTTGAAAATCAAGAATATGTACAATAAAAAGCTGGAACGTCGAAGCTGAACATACAAAGTACCTATGCAGAAAATTCTCACTGTACTTCTTGTGAGAGAGAAAAAACTATAAGGTGCGTAACTAAAGACATACATCAATGTAAAAACTAGAATTATGGCTCGGGAAACTGGTATGTAACATCAGCCAGTTATCAATTGAGAAATGAATGAATTCAAGCCATGACCATGCCTCCAGTAGGAAGATCGAGGAAACTTTATCAAAGCCAAGCTGGTAGAAACATTTCCCATAGTGGTTATGGATGCTAATGGTCAGAACATAATCAGTAAAGCAGTGTCTCGTCAAAGGATTAAACATATCCCACTGTTGCATCTGATGCTAGCTCCTCAAATCATTGGCCAGAGCAAATTAGCTAGTTTTCATTCAGTGTAGAGAGATACGGAATGAGTTAATAATATGTTGCCCAGAAAAGGTCACGAGAGATAATATAAAGTTTATCACCAAGATCAAGATTACCACCACCACAATAATGAAAACCTAAGGACAATATGTTGCTTACTTGCTTAATTCCCTGTTATGTATTTATCCTCGACATCCGAACAGAACAATAGTACACAAACAGACTACCTTCAAAATTGACATCTGTCCTCGCTAAATTATGTGTGTAGTTTCTCATCATTTTATATTTGGATAGAGATGTACATCAATGAAGTGGACAAACAAGTACCAAAGAAGTAAGATTTGAATGATCTCCAACAACTGCAAAGCATCAACCATTTCTTTGACTATATTTTTGTTCAACACGGTCAAAAAATAGAAGTTCAGTGCAAATGCTGGAGGAGTAGATGGAAGCACTCCACCTTTACTTAAATTCTTTATTCAGCCATCGGCAAAGGCATCAATTCAGGGAACTAAAATTCCTAGAATAACTTAGTTATTCAGCAAGCCAGCATAAAAGCCTTAGAACTGCAGATGGTGCCTTATATAGCATCCGATCCTGGGTAGATCATGATCGCTATTAGTATTAGTATAGTTCGTGTTTGCCTCATATGCATATTACATGTGTCAGTAAATGCACAACTTCTTCAACTACTACAACCACATCTACAGAAGTAAATAACTCTGCAATTAACATGGCAGGAACTTCAGAGAGGGATGGTCCCACCATCAATATATGAGACTCCTCTTTGTGAGAAGAACCTTGGGACCTTCTGAATTTACTACTAGAGAGATGGCAATTTAGTATTCGTTTCAACATAGCTAAGCTTATAGCAAGTTGTGGCAATGTGGCACAGTTCGTCGCCACAAACACAAAAACAGAAGACACACTTAAATTCTTTAAATCAGGCAAAACTACAAGGATGGAGCTAAATAGAAGCACACTATCCTCCAATTGTGAATGTGATTTCTGAAATAAAGTGAAAATGAACAGTTCTTTTTAGCAATGGGCGTGAGCCTAATAGCTGAGCCCTTGATCATAATCAAACCCAGGAGATCCTTATCAGTGCAAACAAAAGGATCACAGAAAGAAGGGAAGCAACTAACTGGAAACCAATAAAGCAAACACATAGAAAAAGCATGAACCTCCGATTCACTCAAAGCAAAGAATGGAAACAAAGAAAAAGAG